>JARFOD010080531.1:0-19686 GCA_031763545.1 Mopalia muscosa
CTAGCTAAATAGGACACTGTAAACTTATCAACTGCAGACATTTAGATATTGGTAAATTATAAGTTAAGAGTATATTTAGTCAAACAACTGGATTTTTTATTTTTTTTATTTAGTTATTTATTTCCAACAGGTCAGAGGGATGCAATAATGTATTCAGTGTACAAACGGATCAGGTATGTTCAATGCAGCGAAGAACCAATCCGTTGTATTTTCTTTTAAATCTGTTATAGAAGCTTGTGTACGATCGCGTAGAGCCTTGTGATTTCCTGACAGGTCCCGCTATCAAAGAAAACATATATCGGTGATACAGTATAAATGTGAACGGTTCAAATATAGGGCATTTGCAAGGCATTTTATCGTTTTTCACGATTCAGCTTATCTAACTTGTATGACGAAGCAGCATTGAACATTGATCGAGTAGCATTCAAACTAAACAACTAGTAAATGTGTCTTTTTGAGCAATGCAAACCGAGTTCATAATTAACTAATCGATTAAACGTGTACTATTTGGCCCGTTTAATGTGTTTTTTTAAACCATAGAACATATATGTTATCTGGTCGGCACTAAGGAGTATGGCCCGTATGGAACACTGACTTATTTCTCTGATCGATGTTTTCTTGACTAGTTGTTATTTCTCGACACTAGTAATTAAGGATTAATACACAAGAGAAAATACTTTTAAATTTTGCATCATATGATGATACCTACTCCTTTCGAAGATTATGACGAATCCAGAATATTTAAGTTGGCTATCGATAGATTGGAATGACATTTCTATATATACTTTACAATGAACGTGTCAGAAGCCTTGTAAATATATCTCTTATTTCTGTATTTCTATAAGGCCGGTATGGACCGCTTATATACTGATTAGATAACCATGATTAGCGGGCACCTTTAAATAATATATTTAGCTTTCCGATATAAGACAATAGTATTTGGATTGTTGTTCGGTTACTCTCTAATAATAGAAATGTAGGTAAACGTTTACAGACTGACCATTACACAAATGTTCCTAAAGTATTCAAATGGAACACCTCACCCAATTGGCTGGTACGTTCTCAATCTCTATCAAACAAACAAACAAACTATTCAAATGGAACACCTCACCCATTTGGCTGGTACGTTCTCAACCTCTATCAAACAAACAGTGCTAGAGTATTCAAATGGAACACCTCGCCATTTGGCCTGTACGTTCTTAACCTCTATCAAACAAACAGTGCTAGAGTATCCAAATGGAACACCTCACACAGTTGGCTGGTACGTTCTCAACCTCTATCAAATAGAACACCTCTCCCAATTGGCTGGTACGTTCTCAACCTCTATCAAACAAACAGACTATTCAAATAGAACACCTTACCCATTTGGCTGGTACGTTCTCAACCTCTATCAAATGGAACACCTCACCCATTTGGATGGAACGTTCTCAACTTCTATGAAACAAACAGTGCTAGAGTATTCAAATGTAACACTTCATCCATTTGGCTGGTACGTTCTCAACCTCTATCAAAAAAACAGACCAAACAACAATGTCATTATTTCATAATTGTATATTTCATATGAAACGAAGCACAATCATTAGTTTATCGTTTTTGAGACAGAAGTTATATTCCAAACTCAACAAATTGCAAGGTTATACATAAGACATTAGGCCTATTCTAGACATTTGGGTGCAAGGGAAAAACTTTCCACATAATCTCTATTTGGATGTGCCAGCTTTGTTATGCCTGTCTAATACTCCAATATTCTGACTATATCGATCGTACAGGATAAATACATGCCACTGGCCAGAAGATGATAGGTATCATTTTACCAGTCTGGACCTGTGAGAACAATCTTTGTCTCTTAGCGTCAGACTGTTATACAATTTTAATCCCGTTGTAGAGTAAAGGGCCCTCATACCAGAACCAAGAAATTTATACCCTTGTCGTTTGACAACAAAGTGTGTGACTTATTTGTTGGCCATAGGTGTACAGTCTCCCTATGTGCATAGGCATAGAATAATTACCGTGTCTTATTTATTCCATGCTCTTATAGCCTTTGCCTACCTTACCATACACTATGGTCATATAGTCTTTGACTACCTTGTCATACTCTATCTATATGCTCATACAATCTTTGAATACCTAACCATACTCTATGCTCATCCAGTATTTGACTACCTTGACATACTCTATGCTCGTACAGTCTTTGAATACCTAACCACACTCTATCCTCATACAGTCTTTGAACACCTAACCATACTCTATGCTCATACAGTCTTTGGCAACCTTTCCATAATATATGCTCATACAGTCTTTGAACACCTAACCATACTATATGCTCATAAAGTCTTTGGCAACTCTAGCACTCTTTGGCAACCTTGCCTTAATCTATGCTCATATAGTCTTTGCCAACCTTGCCATAAGCTATGCTCATATAGTCTTTGGCAACCTTGCCATAATCTATGCTCATATAATCCTTGACTACCCTTAACGTCATTCTCGATCTATGCTCAGAAGTGTTTGACTACCTTGCCATACTTTATGCTCAAATATCTTTTACTACCTTGCCATACTCTATGTTCATACAGTCTTGCTATATCCTATGCCCATACAGTCTTGCTTTACTCTATGTCCATACAGTCTTGCTTTACTCTATGCCCATACAGTCTTGCTTTACTCTATGTCCATACAGTCTTGATTTACTCTATGCTCATACAGTCTCGTAATTCTCTATGACCATACAGCCTCAATATACTATACGATCACACAGTCATTGGTCATATATTGAATAACTCTATGTTCATGATTCTTACAGTCTTTGACTACCTTAAATGTCATTCTCGATGTATGCTCAGAAGTCTTTGTTCTGTTACATGGTTTGCTTGCATGATTTACTCTACAGCTCTACATTTGCTGGTGTCCTCTATGACCGACGGTGATCTGATTATCAATTGCAATTCCACTGCCACCATCAGCCTAGAATTTGTATTTTACCCAGACACTACCGATCGTCCTCATGGTGATTTCCTTGCAACATTTTATCCGCTCTTTTACTTCCAGATGACAACAGTCTGTCGTCTTGATACCGTCACATTGCAGTGATCCTGTCGTCATACCAACCTTTTCCCTCCATATGACAACAGTCTGTTATCTTGATACCGCCCAATTCCAATGATCGTGTCGTCATACCGCCATTTGATTTCCATATTACATCAGTCTGTCGTCTTCATACCGTCACACACATTGCAATGATCCTGTCGTGTAACCAAGACCACACAGTCAACCACTTATTATACTGGTATGTTAACGCTAAAGGTTAGATACAAGTTAAGAAGTTGGAGTAGATTTTCTCCTGGGGATGTATGCCATCGTTACTCTACCTCATACTACAGATATTTTCACGCTGCAAACACAGACATATTGACTTCTCTCCGTCACATGGGACTTAGCCTTCCATTACATCTAGCTATACTATGTTCTGTAGGTTTTATAGTTAATTGGGATTATACCAGACCAATTTTACCGTAGAGTTCTGGGTAATATTCGTGACGAGCAGAGATTTGTGTGTTTCCAAATTGACCCCGAATAGGACACGATAATCTAGCCGACATTGTCAAATGTAATGAAGGTAGGGTCTATGACTATGTGCACCAAAGTACGTGAATGATTTTCACACAATCTGTATACGTCATTGATGAAATCTAAGATGTTTGTGTTATACAAGCAAACACAAATCCATGCATTTGTTTCCATACATTTCTTCGTGCCAGTTGTCCAATCAAATCGGTTTACTTTAGATTCTCCTACATAGACTTGAGTCTGGATCTACTCCTAGAATAAAATGTTTTCCGTATCCCTTCAACCACCCACGGGAGAAATGGATTAGAAATCGTATGTTATCAGTCGCGTTACCCTGCCTGTGCCTATAATAGTGTGTGGTGATAGGAAACATACATCAATGCTATTGAAGCAGCTTTATGGATAAGTGTGACTAAAATTTCTCATTTTCCACGGAAGCTATAAAAGTCAGAAGAAATTAGGTACCAATCGTCCTCGGTCCCAATAGACATTTCCCAGCAAACACACTACATAGCTGCGAAGTTGTATACCAGCTATACATTGGTAACGTTGTACAGTAACCAAATAACAACGTCACCGCAACATAAATCTACACTGAACTTGTGTTGTTAGTTTGTACCAGTTGGTGCAACGTTATTATAACGTCGTCAAAACGTCACAGGAAATAGCTGTTGTTTAACGTGGTAACAACACAAATCATTGTGACTTAGTTGTGAATTGGTAGCGTTGTGTACAATGTAATCACAATGTGGCGAAAACGTTGCATGATGCAACAGCAATATTAAGCTATTACGTTTCTGTTTCGTTAACATGTGGTTTAATTCTAAGATTGTGGCAACATAACTGGAAATCGAAACCCAGCATACTAGCTATACATTGGTACCGTTGCAGAGTAACCAAACATCAACGTTGCTGCAACGTAAATCTAAGATGACGTTTGTTTGTTAGTTTGTACCGGTCGATACAACGTTATTATAACGCTTTCAAAGCGTGACAGGAAACTTTGTAGTTTAACGTTTTGACAACACAAATCAACTACATTGTAACTTTGTTGCGAATTGGTAGCGTTTCGTACAACGTACGCACAGTGTTGTCAATGATGCAACAACAATATTATAACGTAACTATTACGTTTCTGTTTCGTTGAGGTTTTGTTGTATTTTCTAAGGTTGTGGCAACATAACAGGTAGTCCACAAAATTACGTTGCAACAACGTTACACGACCACAAATGTTGTTTGTCTTGCTGAGAAGGGTCCAATTTACTGCAAAATGGTCAAACGCCTTACATTTTAATTACTTGTTAAAATCATTATACCATAATTTCCATTTTGTCTATTAACTATGTTTCACAGATCATATCATAAACTGGATGTGAGTGAAACAGTTCAACGTTATTAGAAAGAGAATATCTGGTGAAGGATTAACATAACCCCGGTTTGTTCTTCCCAGTCAAATCTATCCTCTTCCAACATCCATATAGTACTGAATGTCTATAGATAAACAGTTTCTATTTTCTACTGTCTGCATTCACTGGTATTAATATATGCATAATCTAACGAGCTTAATGTGTAGTTAGGAGATATTAGCCTTGTATGTTATTCATACTGGCTAAATGATCCACAGATATGAAGTGTGCGTGTGGAGAAACCTAGCAGACGAAAGTCCTATTATTTAACCATCTAGTTTCAGTCTTTATCCCCAGGCTTTGTGCTTTCATTTAGGTCTAGCCTTGTGTTATTCTAGCAGTAATGTATGGTTTGTTATTTAACGACCATATTACTTTATTTCAGTTCAACGCGGCACTCATATTATTATTTTTTTTAAATGTACCGTTAAAGTCGAACTTTCGAGCGAAATTACATTTTTGGGGGGCTTTTTGCACACATGATATATTCACAGTGCTTCCTAGCTGGTGCAATCAGCTTACATTTAACAATAAGCTAGCCTTATATTTTGCGGAAGAAATAATGAGTTCTGCGCTCATCTAATTTACGGACTATATCTATTTTTCTCTTCAGGCTATATTCGATGGATAGTGGAGCCTAACAACATGGCCACGATCGCTGGCTTTCAGATAGACATGTACCTCTTATTGCTTCCTGAGTGACTATGTACTTAATCCGGAGAGCGTTAAGGACAGGAGAGAGGGCTGTGGATGGTGGGATGGAGCGCGGGAAATTAATACGACGATTTGGTCGGAAAGGGAAGGGCAAGGGACAACTGAACATGCCCTCAGGGGTGGCTGTGACCAAGTCAGGTAACTAATAGCATTCTTATTGCGCTATATTCCACCTAGAGGATTGGAGTTGCTGTTATCTACAGTATGAAAACTTACGCAGTGGTTTATTGTTATATCACAACTGTCCAGGGAAACACTGAATGATTCATAAATTACTTATCTTGTAGAAGTTTGTTGTGTTATGGACAAACAACCCCACAGCCTTCATAGCTACATTTGTTCGACACAGTTTACACATATATATAGTGCCAAAGAATCAGTATTTAAATTTGTTGCTAGGCTGGCGGCAATTCCTCGTAGTCGCATACATTGACTGAATCTTAGCATGAGCTATATGTAGATACTATCGGCAACAAGAGCTCATCTTTTAATTTATTGATTTTTTCAAATCTTACTAGCACTGATTGATTGATTCATTGATTGATTGATTGATTGATTTTATCATTGATTGGTTTTATGATTTTATTATGTTATGATTTTATGATGAATTTATGATTGATTGATTTTATGATTTTATCATTGATTAATTGATTGATTGATTGTTTGATTGCTTGCTTGCTAGCTTGCTTGCTTGTTTGCTTGTTACTGATGCCTGTCCACCAACTCAGTCAAAAAAGAAACTTCACACTCGTTTCGATGTCGATAATTTGAATAAATGAATGTTTTTTAAATAATTATTAAATTCCATTTTGTACCTATTACCATTAAAATCATGTTCATAATGTAACCAGTTCCACCGGAAATGCTACGGAAATGTAAGAGAGTAAAAATGGTAAGTTACAGCTTGATGCCAATTAGTCAATAGCGCGCCGTGAGCGTTCACAACTGCGACGCAACGTCTCCTCATGGATTGAATGATGCGTCTGAACACAGCTTGGAGGATGCGTCGCCATAATTGAATCAACATGGCACCAAGTTCCTGCTAATTCTGTGGAAGGTTCCTTACTTGACGGAGTCTTCTGCCCAACACATCCCATACATGTTCTATGAGATTATGGTCGGAAGACCTTGAGGGCCACTCCATGACATTGATGCCGAAGATTCCGAAGACAATTCCGCGTTAAATTGGCCCTGGTCTGGCATTATCGTGTTGGAATGTCATACCTTGGCCAAGAGCTGCCATGAATGGCAAAAGCTCTGCGTTTCCTTCAAACTCTTACTCTCCCATCAGGGAAGTGCAAAGTGAATCTGGATTTGTCCCTAAAAACGACCCTATTCCAATCACGCTGAGCCCATCTCAGATGTCGTTGTGCACAGAGAAGCCGTTGACATCGGTGTAACTGGGTTAAAATTGGTCCATGAAGGTCCGGCGTGCATGGAGTAAGCAGTGCAGGCGATTACGTATGGTTTGGGCGGTCACGCGGCCTCTAAACAATTCATTCCAAATGACAATTTGTCGGCCTTCTGCATGTGTTGTCACACGTGGTCTACCCGAACAAGGTCGGTCTGCTGAGGTGCAAGTTTGTTGGAGACGTGTCCGAAGATCATGGATAGTCCGTCGACTACAAACCCTGGCAACGTCAGTGACCGATGTTCCTGTATTCAGCATGCCAATGGCACGTTCACGTTGAATGTTTGACAGTCGTGGCATTGCAAATTAACGGATAATTTACTGTAAGAACTTGTTTTCCTGAGATGTCACTCTACTGTGCTAACGAGGGCTCAATTGCACGTGCCTCATAAGGTCATGTGACTAGGAACACATGGAAGCACGCTTTATCCTTGATGTGTGATCGCACGAACTACATGCTTGTGCACGTCGGAGTTGCTGTGTGTCATAATGTCTTTGACAACTCATTTACCTCTAATAATAATATCTTTGTATTAAGTCTCAAGAAAAGACTTACAAATTTATGAGTGTGAAGTTTCTTTTTTGACTGAGTATATCTCCGACATCAACAGTTCCACTATCTCATCTCCACATGATAGTTGTGATGACAATAGAACACGTTGTTCGACATCCCATGATTGAATCGCCTTGCTTGACAACCTGGGACCGGTTGCTCGAAGCACTATTCAATTTATCTGCTATTAGATGACGTCACGCCATGTTGTAGGTTAATCTCTAACCCAGTATTAGCGATTTAATCTATTGTTAGCGGCTAGTACTCTTTCGATCACCAAAATTCTACATTAAAAATCGTTATAGAATGGTTTCAACTACATTTTTAGGCAATCTTTTTTAAATTGCAGCCATAAAAAACGAAGGTTATATAATCGCAATTTTAAGTTTGGATTATCTTGGAAATATAATAATAATTAAAAAAATTCGTTAATTTCGTAAACTTCGTCGTATAAGATATGACCTATCAGCCTAACACATGGTAGAATTCCACCTTTCATTTTGGAATTCTCCGTGTGTCACGACGTTACCGTAAGACGTCGAAACGTACAATTATCAAGTCATACCATTGTCTATTCAGCGCCAAGGCAACGCATTTCACAACACTACGAAGTTATCGGGTCCGCGGTCGTGGCTTAGTGGTAGCCTAAACTGAACCTGCTTCGATTTACCGTTCACGGGATCGAATCCGCATGTCGAACATCAGGTATATGAGCGGGTAACATGTTGTGGCTCAGGCAATCACGGGGGTGGTTTTTACGAGGTTTCCTTCCAGTTTTCCCTGGTAATAAGGCTGTGTATAGTGTGGAGTGGACAATCCGTCGTCATATAAGTGAAATACCTTTGAGTACGACGTTAAACCCCAATCAAACAAACAAACAAACGAAGCTTTCAGCAGGAGTTCAAACCAGTTTTGAGATAATTGCTAGGAGGTTTCGAACCAGAGTAAAGCCGACTATCCTCGTAAAAAATGCATACTGAAGAAAATGTGTCCATCATTGGAAGGCATCCATGGGTCCATCAAATGCCAATGGAACAGAACGAAACTCGTCTCAAAGATAATGTGGACATTTTACAATTGCATACTGAATCGAATTATGTCTGTTCAGATGAACAACCATATACCTCAAACACCTGGAAAGCAAGAAAATACTTTGTCCAATCTCATCCTCATATGACACTTGTGAGGAAAATATAGACCACGGTCTTCAATACCTCGTGATAGAAACGCATGACGTGACAACCTGGAGTTCTATTTAAATAAAATCTCAGACATCAACAGTTTCACTATCTCATATCCAGATTAAACTTGGGACGTCAATGGACCCAGGCTTTTAACGCCTATTGAGGTAAACACAGAACTTGACAAACTGGAGTCCTATATTAGTAATATCTCAAGCATCTCCAGATGTTAGTTGTGAGGTCGATGGAACGCGGTATTCGACACCCCGTGATGGAATCTCCTTGCTTGACAAACTGGAGTCCTATATTAGTAATATCTCAGACATCTTCAGATGTTAGTTGTGAGGTCGATGGAACGCGGTATTCGACACGCCGTGATGGAATCTCCTTGCTTGACAACCTAGATTCCTATTTTAGTAATATCTCAGACATGAACAGTTTCACTATCTGCTCTCCACATGATAGTTGTGCGGTCTACGAAACACGGTATTCGACACCCCGTAAAATTCTACATTCAAAAATGAAAAGGGTTATAAAATTGTTCATTACATTTTTATGCAATCTTTTTTAAAGTGCACTCAGCAAAAAACTAAGATAATATAAATGCTGGATTTCTATTGGCAGCATACCTCCAAAATCGTGGGAACCCGGCTTATCAGCAACGTTCTATCACACAACAGTCACGTGTATTTGTTATGATAGTTCTTTTTAAACATCTTCAGACACCAACATTTAATTTGAACCGTCACGCTCTTACTTACATGGCTTGCGTACAGTCCGTCTGCGTTGAAAAGCTAAATGGTACTTGGTCGTTACAAAAATAAGACTACAAGATAGAACAACTACTGGATTTGAATATTATTTGAACTGTAAACACTAAACCTTCTGTAGACCATGCTTATAACTTGATTTCGAGCACTGTCTGTTTTGCCTCCTGTATATATAGTAGACTTCTGCTGTCGTTAAATCGGCTTATTCTATTGGTCGGTGGATTTAGGGTCAAACCACAGATGGGACAAGATTATGTGCCCTCAGTCGACTCAGATAACACGAAAGAGGTTTGTAATGTGCCAAGGTTAATACACCCATGTCTTAACCTTGGCTCGCGAAAATGGATGTGACAAAGTTATAGTAGTTTCTAGAATTATCAATTTCGGTACACATCCCGAGACATTCTATCATATAGACAATTCTTTATTTACAATAATGGAATTTGGCAATGCCTATGTAACCAAGGTAAACATTCAGGGCTAGTCAGGGCTAATATTTTGTCTTTTTGATTTTTTTGCCTATCTGAAATCTTCTTTTCATAATCCTGATAATGCAAAACGTTTGACAAAAACATTTAGTATTTTAGAACGTTTTTTTTTTTTTTTTTTAAATTTTAAATTGCCAAATGCGTGCTTCAAAGATTATGTATATCGAAGGGTGGAAGGGAATAACGAGATTATGTCACCTCAACTGACTACCTGCTGAATATTACCACAAACCAATTAGCAAAAGGCCAACAGATCAATTGCATGACCGTGGCGGTTGTGTATTTTAACTGAACAGTAGACATGGAGAAGAAATGATTATGGGTGGTAGAACGCACATTTATACAGACTAATCATGCCCCCAGTAGAACACCTACTGGTAGAACAAATGTGTGAACGAAATCTGTGAAGCCGACGTCACTCAAATTTCCGAGTTAAAGCTGCCATTTAAAGACATTTTAAAAAAATTATGTAATAAAAAATTTAATGCAATAAATAAAACTCCATTTCGCCTTTTTATTTAATTAAAAACACGATGTTGCTTATTAAATTTATTGCAGTAATCTTAAAACAATCCGGAGTTCAATCATTTAAATACGTTTAGGCTGTTTTTTAGCTTTCATTTTTCTTGATTTTTTTCTTTTAAATCGTTCATTTATCGTAAATTACTTGCACTAAGTCTTTGAAATTTGGCACAGACAATCTTGAAGCCATTATCTAAAAAAACCGTCAAGCCTTTTTTGCGTATTTTTTTCGTTTTGAAGATATTTAGCAAATATTTTTTTAAAGGCAGATTTTATTTTTTACATATATTTTTATCAATTGTTCAAAAACTAACTTGAATTTAGAAAAATCCTACGATGGTTTTTTAATTTAAATACTTGTCTACAAACACATGCAAGTTTGGAAAAAATCTATATAAACAAAGGTCTATTTACAAAAATTATTTGACGTTTTTCTTTATAAAGGCATGCCCTTATAAAATAAATTGAATCATAAAATGACATTATATTTAGAATCTTGAAATCCTCCCCTTTCTAAATATATATAATGTTAATATAATCATCCTTTGGAAATACCCGCATAAGCCATGAAAAGATACAGTCGCTTTTCCTTCTCGTGGCTGGCGGTAGAGTCCTTAACTGAGATACAAATGTTTAAAATAGAAGAAAACATATTTTTTTAAATAACTTTTAAAATGTACATTGCCCAAATCCATTAATTCAGCGAGACATGTTATCATATAGACAATTCTTTATTTACAATAATGGAATTGACAAAATTTATAAGTGAAAAAACAAATTGACTGATATACAAAACACAATTGCTTATAATAGAAGGAAACATATTTTCTGGAAAACTTTTAAAATGTACATTGCCCAAATCCATTAAGTCAACGAGACATTTTATCATATAGCCAATTCTTTATTTACAATAATGGAATTTGACAATATTTATGCTAACAAGGTAAACATTAATACGTGAAAAAACAAATTAACTGAGATACAAAACACAATTGTTTAAAATAGAAGAAAACATATTTTCTGGCATAATTTTTTAAATGTACATTGCCTAAATCCACCAATTCAACGCAAACACATCAGTAATTACATTTACATATATTTACACGGGGAGTATTTTTCACAGATATATATGTTTATATATTATGTGCTCTTTGATTCAGTGTCGTTAGCTAGGAGATACAGACCAACGTCAACTGAATGGTAGTAACCGCGCATGTCCACATCAAAATAAAGGCGAAACCCGCAGTTTTGGAAATTAAGTCGCTTCCACTCCGACTCTCATCTGTAATAGGCAAAAAGATAAGAAGATAAAAAAGGCCAAACAATGAATGCAAAGTATAATTTAAATATATACCAATAAAGCTTTACATCATTAATACAGGTGATATTTGGTTTTACCTCTCTTTAAGTAGGGTCGGTGGTTTGTTTGTTCTTACCTGTGTCTTCTCCCTCGCTCTTCGTATCGCCACCTTTCGTGGACGATGCTTTAGCGGGTTTACACTCAAAATCACCATCCAAGTTAAAGCACTCTTCGTTTTCAAGGCAAACATTTCTCTCGATGCATTCGTTAATATCTACAAAACAAATATTCACTTCTGTCAAATAAGTGACAAAGTTATTGACAATAAGATTCTTTGTTTGAGTAGGTTTTAACGTTGCGTTTAAGGTTATTTCACCCAAATGACGGCGATCCAACTAAATGGGTGAAGAAAAACCAACCTTTGACGCCCTAGTGACAAATGGAGACAAGACAGGTCAATCACAAAACGCAAGTAACTAAAACACAGCAACAGATCGGCTACTCGTGGAACGGTGTTCGCAACCGTGGCTTAGTAGTTAGTGAGTGCGCTTACTAATTCTACTTCGTTGTACCGTTCACTGGATTGAGTTCGTCTGACGACCATCAGGTATATGAGCGAGTCACACGATATGGTTCCAACAATCGCTGAGGTGGTTTTCACTAGGATTCCTTACGCTTTTCTACCGTAATTAGACAAGGAATCCGAGGTTATTAGACAAAGAACAGTCTGAAGTGGAAAATCCGTCGACATAAAAGTGAAATATCCTTGTGCACGAGGTTTAACCTCAAGCAAACACAAAAACAAACAAAACTATAGCGGAACGTCAGACCAACGTGTCGTTAATGCAGTCTTACGCTTTTTTGACTGGGGCAAGTTAACTCTGAAGTATTGGAATGAAGCAAAATAAACATTGACACACAGTGAAACGAAATAAAATATTCAAATACGTTCATTGCCTTAATGAAACCTATGGTACAAACAAGTCATTTTAACAGACACAATAAGAACGGTTTGGGCACCTGAAAATCTTGCCTTCACTATTACAGATAAGTATTACGCCTATGGATCAGCGGTATATAAACTCCTTTTGTGCCGCCGCTGATAGAGAAGCCAGGTTTGCCGCGGCGGATCGTCGGTTTGAATTACCCAATCAAAATCATCTATAAGCCAGTATAAGTTTGAATCTCCATCCAAAGTCTCATTGGTTCCCGAGAAAATTGTTTTAATTGGTAGTCAGTTCAATAGAGCACAATAGAGACCAAATCCTTTTCTCCTTTGTGGAGGCTTTGACTCTTTGGTAATAACCGGTTGTTGCATTTGACATCCACCTATGACTGATTTTACAACTGACTTCATTAATAAGGAATTTTTTTATTCCCAAAGAAGAGGAAACTTTGAAAAGGCGGAGTAGTAGGGTATTCGAACAAGAGTTATTTTGCTTGTTTTTAGACGAGTAACAGCCTTTAGAATGAATTGCTATATACTACTTTATTTTTTCTCTGTTAAATTTAGAATCGTTTGACGTTAATTATGCGCCGATTCTCTTGCAAGCCTACTCGGCGAAACAGTATAACAACTACAAACAGAAATGTCACCAGGATAGAAGCAAGTGATTAACAAGGTATATCTAGCTCTGGCCTTAAATAAATACAGATAACACCGATGGGATGTTGCTTTGGATACCTAAAAATAATTAGAGTTTGAGACATAATCTATATTGATTTCTTTTAAAATTCCCCCTCATCTGGTAATCCACGATAAACCTTCCTAACTTTATCGGCGGCCGTATCAAAAAGGTTCACATTAAATACATCGGCAACTGCATGATACATCCATGTTTTGAATGTGCACTAGACTAAGGCGACTAAAGTATCTTAACTTGAAAAAAAACTAGTAGTTTTAATTATGATGTTATACTTTCCATATCAACTCTAAGTTCAATAAACCAACTTTGAATTGTTTCTTTACCAAAATATCCTCCATGGCAAGAGAATAATAATTTATTTGAAAGAAAGAATTGCATTTTCTCGTATTTGTAAACTGTGTAATAATCGAAAAATTTTCAATCTTATTCTACTTTGTTATTTCATAAACGAAATAGTTTTGGGTCATTGCGACATAATATACTACCTCAAACATCATATTATAGTCAATTTGCTGACAGCTATTTGTATTATGCGACCCGATTTCACAATACAAATTTTGATTCAAATTAAACTGTATGATTGTAAAATTTATAATAAAAAAATATTTGCGGTGATGATATCAGTAAGGTTAAATTCTAGCCGATTAGTCGTGGCTAAAACAAAGACAAATCAAGACAAATTATCAAAAATTTGATGAAAAACTTTGAAATCCTGTTTATCGTAGATTTGGCCCGGAGTCCTATATTGGTATTAAATCTTTACCTCTGCAGATGAAGCCGTCACCCTCGTAGCCATCTAAACATTCACATTCAAAAGAGCCATTCGTGTTCCGACAGCGAGCCTCGGCGCCACATTGGTTAGACTGCATACATTCGTCAATGTCTGACAAGCAAAATTTAAATTTAATAATAAATAAAATTTTATAAATAATAATTTAAAATAGAAAATTTTATAAACAATAATTCGAAATAGTGTATGTACACCATCTAGGACAATATTAAATCCGATTCAGAGCGCATGCGTTGGCACTATAAGTCGACATCAAGCTAGAAATTTTAGAATTCATTTTCTAGTGGTTTTCTAGAGGTTCTACAGTGTTACGCTTTTGTACCCAGTCGAGTTGAATTCTGATATATATTCTGATTATAACATGGGTTTATAGAAGTCCAGTTTAATAACACTTAACGAGAAGTTATTTTTAGCTGGAGAATAAACTCAATTTGAGATATTAGTTTTACGCATCAATCATTATAAAAAGTCTATTCATGATCTTTTTCTAATGTTCAAGTATGATAAATATTAATAGTTTGGCATTTAAAAAAAGATAAACATACAATATGACATTCACAAAACTGACTTTTTTGTTCAGCAAAAACCAAATAATTGGACAACTAAATGACCCCTGTTATAGTCAAATAAAATTTATACTCATAAACTTATTATGTATTAGCTTTTAATCTATATACCGCTTAGTTTAATTCCTAATGGTTAAAATTCATTAAATTCACGTAGCTATCATACATTCTTGATATATGTGCACGAGTTTCGCCCCTCACTAAAACTATAAATTAAGGATGAAAATTTGAGATAAATTTAAATGTTTGTCTTCTCCACAGTATAATTGCTTATCTGTTTTTTTTCTACCCCGTTTGTGAATGAAATAAAGATAATAAAAACAGATAGCAAGCGAAAGGTCCATGAACATGCAATTATATAACAGATCATTGAAAAGATATTAAAACAGAACATGCGAACGTGAATCTAAAACACTCTAGCCTACGAAGGAACATCCAGACTATTAATTTGGGTAGAAGTTATGAATTATTTGGAAGGTGGCTCATCTGTTCTCTTTAATCTATTCCACTTCATTTACGTCACGAACGAAGAAAGAGTACATCTCCATATTAACAATGGACATAAGACACCACCATTTATACAAGGACAAAAACGAAAGTAATTCCCTAATGCCTCTGATGAGGAATGTTCCATAACTTGTTGAGGATATTCCACAAATGGTGATAGAATAATCCTTACCGTTACAAATTACACCCGTTTTCTTAAGACTTACGGAATTTTCCGCTCGTGCTTTTTTAGAGAATTATTACATAAAAGTTTGCTTAAAATGTGAGGGGTATTTTTCAGTGTATGGTCTCCAATCCCAGATTTACTGAGAATAAGTGAGACACAGCTCGTCAGGTATACACAACTCTATAATGGATGACTGTCATTGTCCGTGTAGAGATCTGTAGAATTGACTTACAATTCCCGGATGAACAGAGATAATTAAAGACAGAGACACTCGTACTTTTTAAAAAAAACTTTTAATTACATTAAATGTTGAATCTTTTACATTTTTTTAACTTAAAGCGTATCCAGAGAGACTACATAAGGCCTTCAGAAATTTGAGACGGCAAACATAGAATATAAGCAAATTTAGAAATGTTGGATGATCTACAGATAATATAACCAACTTAATACATTTCAGAGGATCTATAGAGACAAATAGCAACTTCATAACACTTTAAATAATCGCAAATCACAAATTTTAAATATCTACAGAGACTATATTAGCAACTCCTTCAATTTGAGAGGATCTACATAGACTATATTAGCAACTCCATAAATGTTAAATATCTACAGAGACTATATTAGCAACTCCATAAATTTTAAAGGATCTACATGGACTATATTAGTAACTCCATACATTTTGATGGCCCAGAGAAACTATAAAAGACTTCATATTTTTTTAAGGATCTACAGAGGCTATATTAGCAGCTTCATTAATTTTAGAGGATCTACATAGACTATATTAGCAACTCTATACATTTTGAGGATCTACAAAAACTATAAGTGACTTCATCAATTTTAGAGGATCTACAGAGAATATATTAGCAGCTCCATACATTTTGATGATCCCGAGAAACTATAAGAAACTTCATAAACTTTATAGCATCAACAGATACTATATTAGCAACTTCATAAATTTTATAAAACGTAGATCTATACAAAACCGAGATTGCATAAAATCGAAGCGGAATCAAATGGAATTAACGATTCGTGTTGTCTTTACTTAGCCTTACCTTAATGAATAGTGTTCTTTACGACACAAAAAATACTAGACATATTATGGCCGTTTTATAAACTGTGTAGCTCTTAACGGTCTGATTACACCTTTGTCAGATAAGATAACCCCATAGAACCCACAATATAGCTTTGTGATCGCACGAGTAAGACTAAAATAAGTCCTGTTTGAACAAAATTGTCTATTTAAACCCTGTCAGAACAGTCCGGTGCTTTGGTCATTGATGAAAGAAGGTTGTATTCAGTTATGTGTTCAACAAAACAGCTCTGCTACTCTCACCATTCAAAGTTATGAAGAAGGACTCCACTTTTATTGAAGAATCTTTTTAAAAAACGAAGGTTCTATGTGGAGCCATTACGACAACAACGATTCTATGGCATTGACTAAAAAGGACATATATTAGATACAGTTAATGTAAAAGGGTTTTATGCAGAACCACAAACGGTTTCCCCAGAGTCAAAAGCTTGCAGAAAAACCTTGCATCAGAGTCATTTCTTCTAAGAGTGTACCTAGTAAAATACTAAATAGTGTACTTTGTCTTTGCCTTTATTCTTTTTTCGCTAAACTTAAAACTATACTCCGTGCTTAATTCAAAACAAAAACTAAAAACCCGAAAACGCTGTGACAAAGAAAAAAAACATATTTGATTGAACATTTGAGGGCCACATGAGACATGAACCACTTTATCTCCTTGAGTAACAGAACCAAATATTTATAAAACTGTTCAGGAAAAATAGAGAAAAGATTATATTGATTCCGACTCCTCTTTATTTGGAATCTGTACACAATTTTGTGTTTTAATTAACAGCTTCTAAATGCCACTCAAAATATTTAAACATAACTATCAGTGAAATTTTAAAAGGAGCACGGTACAGGTGTATACAGATCTCATTAAAATTACAGCTCAAAAACGCTTCCAGTCTTTCGTTTGTCGCTATATTGAGATCTAACGCAATCAGCTTATTTATATTAAAATTCGTGCGCGATAAACAAAGCAGCTCACTGATTGGTCAGTTTAAGAAACCAATCGGCATTGGAAGTAAGGAGATTGCGGTAGATTTCAATATAGCGACAAACAAAACACCGGAAGAATTTCTGAGATCTAATTTTAATTAGGCTGCCGATGTGGGTGGGTGCTACGGTGTATTACTCGTCTAAAACATTAGCCTGTATAGACACAGAGGTGTTTGACTTTTCATATTGGTGAACTTTGGTTTGAAAAGTATAACAAATAGGCACATAAATCTCAAAGACAGCCTAAAAAAATAAAATGATTTTCTGTCCTGTAAAATGTGAGTATACTACATCCAAACTCAAGTTTTTACAAAATAGTGAAGTCCCAAATAAAACGTGGCGCAATAATAAACTTTGAAATAGACCTAACCTTGACATTGAAAACCATTGCCAGAAAATCCATCCGGGCACTCACAGCTGTAGCTGCCATTAACGTTATAACAAAGTGCCCAATCGCTACATCCATTCTCATTTCCAGCGCATTCGTTAATATCTGAGAAAACCGAATTTATATTTAAAAAATAAATCTACAATGATCGGATTCGATATTTCCTTTATAGGGTTAACAGCAATTAACTTGCTATGCAATGCACATTAATTTTGTAGAAAAACTATAGACACATACCCATTCGTGGTGATTGAGTGATTTATTTGATAATTTTATGCACCAAAGAAATGTATATCAAATACAACTATTTGTAAACAATCGTTTGGGGGGGGGGGGGGGGGGACGTCCTGAGAGGACTTGTTTTAAC
The DNA here is from genome assembly GCA_031763545.1 of Mopalia muscosa. Classification (NCBI taxonomy): domain Eukaryota; kingdom Metazoa; phylum Mollusca; class Polyplacophora; order Chitonida; family Mopaliidae; genus Mopalia; species Mopalia muscosa. Next base: position 18,408 of record JARFOD010080531.1, read on the forward strand.
CCAATATGATTTGTTGCTGTTGGAAGTAAGTCATTATAAATAAATTATATTATAAAAAATGTATTAAAGAATATAAAATACTCCAAAAATTTCAGAGGATATTTTGTAACAGTTTTAAGAGTAACCTACCTTTGGAGGCTATAACAAAACCCATTTAATACAGAATATAAAATACTCGAATAATTAAAGAGGATGTATTGAAAATATTAAAAGCGTAAATTTTTTAGAGTATCTTTAGAGGCTATTTGAAACCCCATTACTTGTAGATAATCTATAGAAGCTACAAGAAAACTCCATAATTATTGATGCAACTGCTAGAATCCCGATAGGGGCGATTAGAAATCCCCAAACTTTTTTACAATCTGTTGAGGAAATTAGAAACGCCATTACAAAGGAACGATCCAAACAGATGACTAAAACGACCGGCATCTTTAAGCGATCTAATGAGAGCGAAAAGTTAACTGGTTATGAGAACCTTATGTCGAATGTAGTGTGTTGTGAAGTACGTAATGTCTGGGCTAATACAGGTAATAGACCGTGCTCAGAGGTGCCAGATAAAAGGTGGTCTAACCTTGGCAGATAAAGCCATCTCCGGTGTAACCGTCCAGGCAGTCACAGGAATAGCTGCCATTGTGGTTCACACATTCCGCCCACAAATCGCAGTCATGCCCGCCCTCGCATTCGTCTATATCTGAGGAGATTTTAACCAGAACGATTCTATTCGTTTCACAAAAATCAGAACACATCATCTTAAGTTTAGAAAGATTTTCGGTGGAATCAGCAAGTATTACAACCCATTTATATCACAAACAGAATTTCGAAACTTGGTCTAATACAAAAAACTAACTCGTTGGAATTATGTCATGGAAAAGATAAAAATGATTGGGGTTTTACGCCGTTTTTAATGTTTTTGGCTCATATGGGGGTGCGTCACCCCAATGGGTGTAGGAGACCACCCTCGGCGCCACTGGCAACAACAAAGACGAGGTAGAAAAATCACAAAAAAAGAGATCGGCTTCAATTTGCCCTTTTGCCAAGAGAGCATCAGGAAGCTCACTCGGTCCAAATTTAAGACAAAAAAATTTTTTTTTTTTTTTTTTTTTTGCTTCACTATGTCAGTGTTGATCTCAGCTCTTCGTATATTTTAAGAAATACAATAGTACACCTTTACTGTGCTGGTAGCCGTGAAAGTGCTGGAATGAAAGTAATAGGAAATCCCTGCAACAAATAAACTTTTTGTGCCAAAGATTAAAATCAAAAGTACTGTGTTTACAAAAAT
>JARFOD010080541.1:0-19153 GCA_031763545.1 Mopalia muscosa
TTGTTATTTTACAATAAATATTGTAAATAAATAAAATCGCTGATCGTTTTCTTTCTGTTTGATAAATACCGTAACAATAGTACCGCCTTCGCCTATGTTGTTGTGCCCAACGCGTCTGCCAAAGCAGACACCATTACAGTTTAATTTGGCGAAAAATCTGGGAAATCCCCCCTCCTCCCCCACACCGTCTTCTGTTCTGTCACCTGTAAACTTGTATACTGAGAAGGTTTTGCAATGGAACTGTTGTTTTCTCTTCAAATAAATGGACAATTTACGTCCATTCGATGGTTAGGCTAAATGTGTAGAAAATCAAAAGCATTTTAATCTTAAATCATGTACCTTAACGTTTTTCTTCCCAGATACCCGGATCGAACATGCGCTCTCGACATTAATTGCGATTCTACTAAAGAAAATTGCAAACACACCAGTTTTGTCAAATTCGGGAATAGGGTCTGTAAGTCATGTCATGTGATCTCGTAACTCGCTCCACTTCCGGGTACCCCCTAAATTAATTCTAGCACAAACGGGAAGTTAAAAAGCTAAACCAATTTTCCCTTACGATCCAATATCTGTCCCCAGCAGCAACAGGAAATACGGCTCTGAAAGATGGATATTTTAAACATGGCCACAGAGGTTTGGCAAGGTACCCGGATGTCAAGAGGAAGAAAAGGAAAGTTTCTCGCCCTGAACATGTATTGCTGAACCTGGTAATTTAGAGGGACATCTTGGAATGCGACCCTTAAGGGCTCTACCGCTAGTCAGGAGTAAACATTGCCACCCTTATCTTTTCGTGGCTTGCGCGGGTATTTCCAGAGGATAATTATATCAACATTATATATATTTAGAAAACGGAGGACTTCAAGATTCTAAATATAATGCCATATTATGATTCAGCTTATTTTAAAATGGCATTAATAAAGAAAAACGTCAAATATATTTTTTAAAATAGACCCTTGTTTGTAACTCAGATGGTTGGAGGTTGTTTTCCAAACGTGCATGTATTTGTAGACAAGCATTTAAACTAGAATAATGTCATATGTTTTTTTCTAAATTCATTATAGTTTTGAACAATTGATAAATATATGTGTAAAAAATACAAATCTGCCGGTAAAAAAATATTTGGTAAATATCTTCTAAACGAAAATCTATATAAAAAAACTGAATGAAGGTTTTGTAGATAATGGCTTCAAGATTGTCTGTGGCGAATTTCAAGTACATCTTGGAATCCGATCATTAATTGTTCAGAGTATGGATCGGATAGTCTACTGCATGGGTTGTCTGTTTCATCATGGCTTCATAATTAACTCGAGTAAACTTATGTGAAAACTGACCATTGTGCTGTTTCATTGAAATATGCGGGTTAAAGGGGTGGCATGTTGAAAAAGTTTTAAGTCAATTTTAATAAGAAAAACAAAGAGCGTTTCAGTCTTTGCTCTAAATAGACTACACACAGATACTATTACATTGTTTTTGTGTTTGATTTGGGTACACCGTCGTACCCAAGGGTGTTTCACTTATATGACGACGGATTGTCCACTTCACACTGTTCCTTGCCTAACTACGGTGGAGAACCGGGGAGGGGGGGGGGGGGGTAACGTCGTAAAAACCACCCCAGCATTTGCCCGAGCCACACAGTGTGACTCACACTGTGACTGATGGTCGTCAGGCGGACTCAATCCCGTACAAGATACGTTGTTGTAGTATTAGTAAGCACACAAGCCAACAACTAAGCCACGGCCGCGGACCCCAGATGCCATTAAAAATAGTCATCCAAATCCCGTCTTACAGTCACGTTGCAAGGCGAGACTGGAAAACTACCAATGAACACCTCGACTGAATTCGCTGCCATCTGAACATACTGTCGTTTTTTCTACATCATGGAAATGGTGGAAGTAGGGTTACTACAATTTACTTTAACTGTTATTGGAATTCTTTGAGACGGCAAATCTCATTTTAGGTTAAATACCTACATTTAATGTTAAGACACTAGAACTTTGGATGTCACCACCCCCACACTGAAAACATTGAAAAATTAAAGAATAAAACAAAACAGTCACACACCCACAGAAAAACAATAAAAAAATACAAAACATAGGTAATGGTAGCTGAAAAATCACAAGTGAATGCAAATTTAGCGATTCAAATGCCGCCCAGAGAACAGTTTTATTGGCAAAATTCTTGGACTTGTCCAAATCCACTTCTCAGGTTCAATACAAGAACTTTCTTATTCGGACACCAGATAACCGAACTGTATTAGTGCACCTGTACCAAAAATGCTGTACTTAGGTATCTGAATGTCGTTAACCCATTCATTGAATGTATTGGTTGGAACGTAACCACACTATCGAGGGCGAAGTCCAGCAGGCACTATGTCAGGTCCATTCTTTTTATTCTTAATTATACATAATGTTGTTATTGTTTTTGGTCGTTTAAGTGGCGGGTCCATACATGGACATTACTGTTTGTTATCGATCTGGATGGGTCCTACTTGCCGGTGTGAGCCGACTTAAACATATCCAAATTTAAAAACTGACGATCACGCGCGCGACGCTCCTAGGTCAAATGTTCAGGCCATCACAAAGTGAATAAACAATTGATACTCTGGTAATAAGGTCTGGATTATAGCAAATAATAAGGTCTATGCCCTTTTGTTTTCAAGCGAAATGATGTATTCCAGTTATTTTCTTACAAATCAAGTCAAAGCTCACAACTGCGGAATCTCTTTTGCTTAGCCTACAAACACACAGCTCTAATAGAAATATCTCTCTGCCAAGGCAATTCTTCAAACCCTTAATTCCTCGGAAACTGCAGGCCATTCACATATTAACGCTGATGCATGCCAAATGGGCATGAATGGTTGCATAGAAGAATGCCTTATCTTTGATTTGATTCAAACAATACTTGTTTCCAGAAAAAAATGAATTTTATTGGTGCACAGGTCGAGGCGACCTATATCAACGCCTCTCCTAAATCACATTTGATTTCTCCCCGTATTTGGGGATTTTGAAGGACATCAACTCTTTTTTTTCCCTAATTTGTGGAAACTTTCCCAATTCTAAGAGCGTTTGACAGTGCCGGTTGACGTAAACCATTACAGACCACGGAATAAATTTGGACCATTTATAAGCCGTTTCTAGTCCGTTTTTTCGGTATGTTCCGTACGGCCCATTGAACGAACCACCATATCGCGTCTTCTTTTGAAGTGTAAATTTGATAAAGTTTGGTAACGTTGCATCAATAAATTTAAACAAATCTGTAGATATCCGTATAGGATCCGCCACCATGTCTTCATAGATGACCTCTTTGAACGAATCGGGGTATTTTTCCTCTAAAAGTTTTCTTTGTAAAACGTCACGAGTTCCTCTTTCACATACCTGACGAACGTAACTTTCATTGACGTCACAGTTTCGTGCAATGATTCTTGAACACACGCGACCTCGTGGGTCTCGCAGCACGTGAATGATTTTCAAATCGGGATAAATCTCAAGCAGAGACTCCACCATGTCCATGTCAATTCGGATAGTTTTTATCACTCTGTATGCAGACTGAAGACAGAGTTTCGAATAATCCGGTATGCAACTTTGGAGTATTTCTTGCCATGGTTTATCGGTTTTGCATTCACAGAATTCAGTCGAACTTTTTGTGAAAGCGGCACATTGCATCATCGTTATGGCGTCGACATCAAAGTCTTCAAATCGGCAATTGAACACAGACGAGAGAGTGCTCTTGGCTACAGGGCGATCTTCACCATCTCCACTCGGACATTTGCTGAAAAGAAGTAACGAGGTTATAGACATTGTGTAACCATCAAGTATCATCGATAACGTTTTTACGCAGACTGAAATTTAAGAATAAAAGACGCCCTATTAGGTCCGTCACAGAGAGTCACGTGGTAGAGGCCTAGTCTTGTCCACGCATACGAAAAAGCCCAATTGCTTAAAAATGAGTCAAAATAAAAGCAAACGGAATAGAAATTTAAGAATAATTATATTTATTTTTTTCTTTTTCATTATTTTTTTTATCCTCAGTAACTGTGAGATATATTTAGCTGGCCCAGTTGTATTTTTCAGTTGTAATTTGCCGGTAGACGGCCGCACAATAGCGGTAAGCCGCCAAATATTACTACATAAAATAGCCCTCGTTTATAAACAATATATAAACGGTGGAAGACGTCGACGGTTTTAATAATATATATCTGACAATTAAAATTCTTAAGGCAATATTGAGGTATATATATGGGCTTCTTTCCCACTGGCTCTTATTTTGAAATGGTATTTTTAAAATCCTATTTCAGAAAGACTAAGCACTGGGGCTGAGGTCATAATAGTCCTTGAATTAGGTCAAGATGATATTTCATGCTCGGCTGTCTACTCAGGAGTCTGTTTACGAAAACTGAGGTTATAAAAAAATTGAGAGCGCTTTCAATGCACGAATTTTGAGCAAGCACCGGACTGTGCTCAAGACCGTACTCAACAGGAATACAGGGTTGTTGTAAGAATTAGAAGGATGCAAGTCACTTATAACATACCTTTTTCGATTCGATTTTGAAAATTAGACGTTTATAATGGTCAAAATATTTCATCAGTGACCAACAAAATCGCCTTGAAGCACCCGACATAATCAGCGTAGTGCGTTTTTGCCGTCATTGACAGAAGATTTCCACAAATCTGAATTGATTTTGTACTCCACTGACTACGTGCTCAAATCATTTTATAACCACGGAATAGGAGCTCAAGTTTTTATGACCTCGGTCCCTGGGCTTCTTGATGACCATATCGTTTAATCACAGTGCGACGTTTCGCCTGATCGACCGAAAGCAAATTGTTTTCTCTGGGAAAATGAACTTGGTGGATTGGACCTGAACCCGCGCGGATAGGGAGTGGAGTGGGGAAACCCTAATATCGAATGTCATGATTTAAATTATTTAATAACTCTTAATATATTGTATGAAATTTCTGTTTCATATCATTGCGTTTATTCTGTAATGTGCAGTGGAGAAATAAAATAATCAATCAATCAATTCTTTCAAAAGTATAGCCAATCGTCGGTCAAGAATTGTACAATGTATGCGCACGCATGCGAATCGGATATGGGAAGCTTTTGCTGTTATCTGTATGGCCAGAAAGTGACTAATGGACAATGGTATTTATACAAAAATAGTACTTTGGGACAATGCAGCTGTGGAAGGTTTTAATTTAACCATCTCACCGAGTAGTATCGTTGAAATATTTCAGCGGGTGACCATGGGCAATTGTGTAAGCATAAAGCGGAGTAAGTGGCTCAAAGTGATAGAATGCTTCAGCAAAGTCATCAAAAATGCTGCCGATTAAAGTTGAACCACTTCTATAATAGGCGACGATCAAAACTCGAATCGGTAAACTCCGTGATTTGCCGTGAGTCTCGTTTTGTCTGCTAGAGATTTGGTCCAGTGATAGCATCGCAATGAAACTTTCGTCTGAAAATAAAACAGACAACATAAGAGAATTATCTATAATTTCGTGTAATCCAATTGTTGCTTTCGGAGCAGACAAATCTTAGCTTTTAACTAGCAGCCGATGAAAAGAAAATGGACTGAAGTGGACTAAAATAACGAAGCATTTCCGAGATAATAAAGATATATATAAAACAAAGTATCATCACCTGAAAACGACTTCATAAGCGGAACGGACATCTGCAAAACTTTAAATGTAATCAGTCCCATAATGCATAGCATGGCCGCACCAATGTATTTCCGGTTTGGACAGCGGAATACTACTGTGAAGTGAACAATTTGATAATTAATACAGTTTGTACAGAACAGAACGACCGCTATAGTGGCCGCATAGGTAAAACGAATCTTGCTACACAACCAAAGCTGCTCTCGTCAGCACAAATCTTATTATACCAAATCAAAATTGGCTAGCAGTAAATGCCAGCAAACTAAACCATTAAGTTAGTGTTGGTTGATTGATTGGAGTAGATGACAGGCATTCATTTGTGGCGACTCGGTAGCTGAATCAGAATCTATTTGTTTAGATTCCCTATAATTTTTCAGTTTATTTTCAAACTTGAAACATATGATCTCCAAATGACGAAAATCTCTACAAATTAACTTTCTAAAAGACCAAAAAAATCCTTAGTGAATTACAAGCCATCATGTATGTTTCCAAACATTTATCAAACTGTCGCAGTGATGCTGGACTTGTCAACGGGAAGGAGGCCTAAAAACAAAAATGTCCTGTTTCCTCTAACCCGACCGACCCTACGAAATATCTCCGAGTCTAAAAAAAATACCTTTCCAATCTGGCATATTTGGTAGCAAATTCGTTTTCTATAATGTTTTTCGGCCATGCAAGCATCTGTATCAGTTTTATTTAATATCTACTGTTTTGTAAAACATCTACAAAAAAAAAATAAAAAAATTATACTAATTGAAAAACAAAATAAAAAAAAATCCTACATGTCTAGCCTAATTGTGTTCAGGCCGTTAGAGGAAACGCATGATTCGTTAAGCCTAAATCATCACGTTTCTTAACCTCAAGACATAGCGGAGAAGATTAAAACAATTTGGTTTAATTTGGATTATTAAATTCTTATTCATACAGAGCAGCTGGTCCATTAACAGAGAAGGTAACAATGAGGATATCAATGGGGTAAACATTCGTAAACTAACTAAGATAAGTCATTATAACAGGAGCAATTAATACATAGGGTAATAATATAAGATATAAGATACAGCAATAACACTGCAATAAATAAGATATAATATAAACTAAAATTTAAAAAAAACAAACTGCTATATCACGGCTTTGAGCCCTGAAATTATTCAATGCGTTAAAAATATCTATATTAAAACTAACACAGATGTTATTTAAAACGAATGATCTCATGATTTTTTTTCTCCCTAATAAGGCATTTTTAGGGTAAAAGACAGCTTTAGATTGAGAGGCTCTCGAAAGTACACGGTAAGAAATACTACACGTGAGAGACGGAGAATTCAAATAACCATCTACACATTTATGCACAAAAAGATTTCCTACGACTAACAAGATCGTGTAGGTTAAAATATTTACAAAGATTAAAATATTCTTCTATTGCACGGATGATTTAAAACAAAGAAACTTTAAAAAAACATCTTTGTACTGACTGATTCAAGACGAACGTTAAGTTCTTTCTGATGACGGGTCAATATTATACATGTATATTTCAAGTTACTGCGGACCAAAGCAATTAATCTATAAAGATTTTATTGCACTAATATTTGTAAAAAAAAATGGACAATTTGGTTTAAACGAATTATATGACATATATGTGCCATAAATCAGAGCCGGATTAAGGCCTAAAGAAAAGTACTTAAACGATTTTCGTTCCCTCATATATATGTAATAAAAGATATAAAAAAAAACATAATTAGCCATAAAATAAAATTTTATTTTTCAAAAAGAAACAAATCTTATTGTAGAATTGAAAATAATGTTTGTGGTTGCCCCCTTTCCTGAATGATTTCAGCACGTTCTCATTTTGCTTAATGATTTATATCAGCCTTAGCATAACCGGAAAAAATTAAAATGAACCAATCTCAAAACGGCTATTTTGGAAATAAATATTACCTAAAAATATTATGTTTTTGTTTTCGTGAAAAAAATTAGTAATGTTTTTTTTGTGGTTATCATACCATCATAGGCATATCGGTTGATTAAAACCAACGAATCGTCTCATTGTCTAAAATAAATTCTACAAGACATTTTAACTAATCTTAATCATAATCTCGAGTTGTTATGGATGACATAAAGACATCTCGAGAGAAGGTAATGACCATTTACATGATATATAACGTATGTGATACATATGTAGCACACTAGATATGATGTATACCTGATTTCGGCATTATCTCTTCAGCCGGTACGTTTACCCGGATGACGACTTAGACGTTGTAATCTCCATAGACATTTCGTCGTGGACTTGTCTTGTATTTGAGATAATTTGTCCCGACCACATCTTAGAATTCCAAGTTGTAGCTGTCAAAGGCACACACACTCTTTGACCAGCATCTCGGCATCTTCTTAAACTTTTGCATATTCGTCACATGGTATTACCGGATCAACAATAACAATTTGAGTTCACGTGTATAGGCCTACGTTTGGTAACAAACACTATGCCGGTATAATGACACCTTACTCAATTGCGATCTTATGCGTTTTACACGAATAGCACACAGACAAGTCACTTTCAACAAAATGTAAACTAACACTTGACAGTATTTTATTTTCCAGGCCCACAAAGCACTGATCGAGGTCACGTCGCCGGAGGTTGTTCACCCGTGGCGGTTAAATGAGTTATGGCCTAAGGCATGTTACGTGGAGCGGAAACCACATTTGTATGCCCAATTTGAACCTTTACAATCGTCATTTAGTTTCCTTACGTTGTAGAAGAGGTGGGTACTTAGTATTTAATGGAATGCCTGAACATATGTTATGCCCATGTAGCAAACAAAATAGGCGGAGTAGTTTTATATGTACACTGAATTTGATTGTTAGTTTGTACCAGTTGATACAACGTTATTATAACGTTGTCAAAACTTCTCAGTAAAACGTTGTAGTTTAACACAAATCGAGACATTGTGACTTAGTTGTGAATTGGTAGCGTTTTCTACGACGTATTGAAAATGTTGTGAAAACGTTGCATGATGCAACAACAATATTACAACGTAGCTAACGTTTCTGTTTCGTTGCCGTGTGGTTTTAGTTTAACGTTGTGGCAACATAACTGGTAGTCCACACAATTCCGTTGCAAAAACGTAACGCCGTACTGATACGACCAGTTCAAAACGGTGTCACAACGTTGTTTGGCTTGCTGGATGGGGTATTATCATTTCGCTGGGATTTTAAATGGCTTTTTAAATACTCAATTCTCGCAAAGGAGTATGATAGGCTCTGACCCCAACATAGATGAATTCTTTCTATTTTCTAAACGGCACGGACTATGTTTAGGGGGGATTAGAAAATAGTGTTTGTCCCGTTGGCGAAGATCGTTTTGAAGTCAAAGATGATTGCACAGCACAGTCCAGGACTTCCAATTGACACTCAATCGCTTGACCGGTGGAGAATTGCGGAATAATCCGAATTTTCACCAAAGTAAGGTCTGTCAATCATTCTGTATGCGAATCACCTGAGCAGTTGTGCAGCTCTCATTGTCGCACAATCAATGAGAAAATGTGCGTTGGATGAGTTGTGAAGTGTTTCCGGAGTAAGCGTGAAGTTGTACATGTCGTTGAATCATTTGGGAATATTTTAACTTCGTCGGATCAATGCCGAAGATGTAATTGTCGCTGGATCAAATGTGAAAATGTAATAATTACTGGGGCAGTTGTGGGTATGTATTTGTCGCCAGTATAGTAGCTGGATCTGTCGTCAAGATCTAATTGTCGTAGGATCAATTGTGAAGATTAAATGTCACCAGAGAAATCCAGTTGTAATTGTGCCATATCCGCGCAGTTGTTTATTGTTGGGTCCATGGTTTTTTTATACTAGCAGTCGAGTTTTGTTTGCATAAAACACAATACGTGAACTCCAGAGAAAGATTATAATTGACGAAGAGTCTTGTGCGAAGTAAAATAGATTCTCTTTGATTAAATATTTCAGATTTATTATGCTATTTAATTATCAACAGGTTGATGACGGCATAACAAATTCTAAATATTCAGTCTCAGGGAATCTGACTTATTTCGAAAAAGGCTCTTCCTTTCTGATATTTGTCAACTTATATCTTTGTATTGGCTCAATAAGCGTTTGGTAAAATTACCTGATGTACATTTAGCCATGTTTGTTTTGTTTGTTTGTTTGTTTGTGTGTTTGATTGGGTTTTAACGTCGTATACACACGGGTATTTCACTTATATGACGACGGATTCTCCACTTCTTACTGATCTTTGCCCAATTACGGTGGAAAACCGGGAAGACACCTCGTAAAAACCACCGCCGCGATTGCCGGAACCACATCGTGTGACTGACTCATATACCTGAGGGTCAACAGACGGACTCGATCCTGTGAATGGTAATCGAAGTTGGTTTTAGAAAGCGCACACGCTAAACACTAAGCCACGACCGCGGCCATTTAGCCAGGTAGACCGCTTCATGGTCGATAATAGACTGATTGGTGTTTACTTTCGTACTCCAGGGTATTTCACTTATATGACTGTTATTTACTACATCATCAATATGCCACACTTACACAAGCTTATATTATGAAGTGCTGTTGTTTGAAAATTAATGTTCCTCCAGTGCTAAGTAGACATTGGGAGTAGGCTGGAGACATGCTGTCCTTAGACAGAGGATTAAAAATGGATTTCTAAATGTCCCACTTATACAAACAAACAAATGCTGTTAAAGGACAGTCAAATGAGGTATAGTATGGGTATGGCATTTAATCTTCAAGATAAAAACATCGAAAAACTTTTCTATAAGACACTAAATAAGTGTCTTTTTTTCAATTATTCGATTTCATTGGCTATGATATCCTTGCTTATCTATCATATTTAAAACAATATATATTGGGAACAAGATGTGACTAAAAGATTAAAACAACGGAGATCCCCGGACCTTCATGCGATACTGGGGTCATCTGCAAACATACTAAATTAATATGTAAAACAGAGCACTTGTCAACAACATTTAAATAACCAAAAAAAAAAAATGTGGACCTAAAATGGAACCAGGTTGAGAACCCCAAAAATCTGAATCTCTGACAGTCTATCATATCATATAGACGTATCTAGAGAGTCCAATACACTTTAGCACAATGAACTTACTGAGACAAGTTTATGTCCAACAAACAAAACGGAATGTTTACTACACAGACAGATACAGATTGTTGAGATGGACATATTTACCTGAAGGTCTAATAACTACAAGAGTAATCGATCTGCATCCAAATCTATTATTAAAGTTGAATTGCTCACAGTTCTCTATTTGGAGTGTTCGGGAAAAACGTTAATTATACGTTTTTTGTTTTATTATACTTATGCTGAAAAGATTTTCACTTATGAGAAAAAGAATTTCACATATGAAAATTAAAATTTATATTTACAATACATATCTAGAATTCGTTTCAACATATGCAGAAATCTTTTCAACATTTGTGAAATTCTTCTTCCACATTAGCAAAATAAAACACCATAACCTAACTATTTCAGGTATCCAGCCTTGATTTGGGCTCCTATCGTGTTGTATAGACTTTCAAGACGAATGCAAAGACGATAGGAATATATAACACATGCTGTGCAAGTTTAGCATGAGCAGGACACACTCCCAAGTCAATTTGATTTTAAAAATTGGTCAACTATAACTACAACAACAAAACAAGGCGAAGACAATGACCTAAATGTTGTATATAGGTCATTGAGTGCCGACTGCCCCAGGTCGAAAACTCCCATATGTTTAAGCCTGCAGCCAACAATACAAAACCATGCATTTTATTATGAAAAATGTCAATTAAGGTGCCAAATAAAGAGTGAAGTTATATTAGGCGACGGTTGTATTATTATTAAGTACATCATTTTATATTCCCGACGAATCAGACGAAGTAATGCTCTCTGCAGAAGGTAGGCTTGTTAAAAAATTGTAGTTTCCCTCATTTATCCTTCGCTAGAAAATAACAAATGCTTTGCAAATTACAGAGGGTGGATGTTCTTCCGATCAGATTGTACTTTTTGGACAAATTCATTGTCGCTAAATACAGACTGTGAGTGAGAAGTCTGTAATTGAAGTCGTGGATGCCTTTATTTCAGATATCTACAAAAGAGTTGCACTCACCTTTTTATTTTACATAAGTGAAACAGATTTCCACATATGTAGAATAAAAGCTTATTTTAGATATGTCGAATTCTTTTTCACATATGTTGAATTCTTTTTTACATAAGTGAAATTCCTTTCAACATATGTAAAATAAACAATTAATTTTACATATGTGGAAAAAAATTTCACATTTGTGAAATTCTTTACCACATATGTAGAATTCTTTTCCACATATGTAAATCTCTTTTCCACATATATCAAATCAAGTGATTTATTTTACATATGCGGAAAAGAACTTCATATATGTGGTTTAGAATTCAACATATGTGGAAAATAATTCAACATATGTGAAAAAGAATTCGATATATCTAAAATAAGCCTTTATTCTACATAGGTGGAAATTTTTTTCACTTATGTAAAATAAAAAGGTGAGTGCAACTCTTTTGTAGATATCTGTAGGTAGAAGTGATAAAACGGCTTGCCATATGCTGATAGCATCAGATTGCAATAGGCTACCAGCAATGGCAACAGGCAGACTTATAATATAACAGCTAAAGTACATGTTACATAATTCCTGATAATAAGAGCAATAGCTATTTCAAGGAAGAGAAGGAAATATAAAAGATAATGGCACCTTCAAGATGCCTTCAACAATTTTGATAACACGCTATATATAAGCCGATAAATGTGATCTAGCCGTGAAAGATATGTCATTTAAAAGTTATTTTGCGGAAGAAATGAAAACTACAACCTTTCCCAGAGACCAACTAAACCCACCGTTATGCATTTTTAAATATTGGTTTAATTAAACCACTGGGAGATTTCATTTGCAGAAGGTGTAATAAAGTATGTCTGATAACCAGAAGGCAGAAGAATGTTTTAACTTACTTGAAATGAACAGACAGTGTATTAAACGGAAGGAGAATAACACAAGCAAAAACCGCTTTGCTTTTCTCTACACCATATACCTGATCGACTTCATGAATGAGCTTTCTGTAACCAAAGAGATTTCCGATGGCTTGAATTCTAAATATACATACAGTTTAGTTGAAACCATACTCGTTGGTGTTTTAACTGTACAATACTTTCAGCTGATAATGTCAATACTTGTTGTCAACCTCCAGCTGCCTTGGCTAAGCGTACCATACCCGCATGCTATACCCATATGATACCTATTTGATGCCTTTGAGCCTACGCGAGTCTATTGATAAGTAGTGAACGTATTCAACAAGCTATATATATATAGCTGAACATATCGCTCTTCCTGATCATTCGATTATAGATCATTTTGAAATCATGCCGATTGAAAAAACATATTTTTTTCTCTCTGAAGAAGAAACCAACAGAAACGTTCAGAAAGAGAGGCGTATTGGATTCAAACTCTTTAAAACTTGTATCCACTGAGTTTCAATTGGAAACCAGGTAAAAGGTCTAAAAATAAATATTTCCATTTGTTTTCCAATATGACCAGCCAAGTACCCAGTTTGTTACTCTCCTTTTACAGGTATATCTAAATCTTGTACCTTAAATGTCTTCTCCTCTCCCACAAAGTCCCATTAAAGCATACAAAAGAAAGAAAAATCTAAAGGACCTACTGGTGAAGGCTAAACTTTCATCTGTATCAGACAGGTTGTAACTCATTCTCTTTAAGACCCTACTGTATGTAAACTAGGACCTTTGTATACCGTAACGTCTAAAAAATCTACACTATCCAAGTTAATATTCGGCTGCAGTTTAATGTTAGGATCGTGCTGATTAAAAGTAGCAATGAAGAGATCAAGATCATCTCTGGAATGTTGCCAGATTATGAAGATGTCATCCAAATATGTAAGATACAACAGGGGCTGCTTAGCACACTTTCCAAGGGCTTCGAGTTCCCAATTTGCCATAAAAATAGAAGCAAATTTGGGGCTAAACCTTTTTTTTTTACCCATAGCACAACCCTTAATTTGCTGGTTTATTTGGTCATTGAACTCAAAATCGTTACATTTCAAGCTAAGTTCCAACAGTTTCAAGATTTCAGTAGTTGGACGACGGGTCGGGATACCGATCAAAGGCATTTTTAACAGAACGAAGTCCTGCCTCAATATCGATATTTGTTCATAGATTCTACGTCAAGTGTAACTAATATGAGGTCTTGATCAACCTGAATTTCAGATAACTTACTCAAAAAAATCCTCAGTATTTTTAATAAAACTGGGATACCAATTGGTTTGAGGTTGTAATCAATAAGTTCTGAGAGATGGTAAGAATCTGAGGTACAATCTGATATTATGGGTCTACCTGGTGGCATAGGCCATTTCTCCTGTGATTTGTTGATTTTAGGGAGAATGTAGAAAAGTCTATTTTTAGAGTCCTGATCGGCGAGTAGATAGTCGCTTTGTTTAGTACTCAGGAAATTTTGATCCTCTAAGGATAGAGTTTATTCATTGAAGGTTTTACAGTTTTCTGGCAAAATAGGGTAGTCTAGCTTTTTATAACGGTCAGGATTACTTAGCTGACGTTCTGCCTCATTTATGTAACCCTGCCTATCCATAATGACTGTAGCTGACCCTTTATCAGCTGGTTTAAAAACGATATCCAGATTTTGGCGCAGCTTACAAATATTGCTTTCAGACATGGTTGTAGTGTTTGTTCCTAGCATTTACTATTGACTGCTCCCTATGTTATCTATGAATATGTATGACATAATGTATGCTCCCCGACATCCGGGACTTAGTTGTTAACATGCACGAGTTTGAATACAGGAGATGTGCAACCTTCAATGGTGGTGTTTGATTTTGTCAATCTGGTTTAATACAATAGTATTTACGAACGGTGAATGCTATAGTCAGTAGAAACTAATGGCGAGGTGTACTGTTTCAAAAAGGGGAATGTATAATAAATTCTATTTTAAGCAATGCAAACTCAGATAAAACCATGTAAGCTTGTCGAAATTGGCTAGTCTTTAACTGAACTAAATATAACAAAAAATATCCGTATCATCATTAAGATTACGTTTATTTGAGGTGAATTTCCGAAAATATTAGACCAAACTATGTTTTAAAAGTCTTTTTTTTATTATTGTGATGAAATAGACTGAAGACAACTAATTTGTTTAATCTTATTTATAGGGTGTAATTAGACATTTTCGGACCAACGGCGTTTATTCAATTTCTGTCAAATAAATGTGGTTCGCTTCATAAAGGCGTGTTGCAATTCCTTGTTAACAGTGGCGGGCTTTCCTGTATGGAACTCTGTTATTGTAGTATCGGTCGGAGCAATATTTTACACGACAATCGTAAGTACTACTTTCATTCAGGTGTTAAATGTCGTACTAAATTAAATCCAGGTACCGTCAATGCAGTCATACGCTTTATTGACGATAAAGCATGTCATGTCGGCAATGGTAGGTTAGGAAAATTATAAAAAAAAAAAAAACAAGTCACGTGACGCATTTAAGTCCGTGCATTGGGTAGATTTACAAATAAATTATATTTGGGTTTTATTTGTTGCAATTGGAAACTATTCAGTCCGTATTCGAAAATACGTGTGATCTAGATCAGTATAGTAAACAACCACTAGTCGATGGCTATATATAGACTTTATTTAAGTCAGCGACTACACAAATACGGACTGAATACATTCCAATTTCTACAGATAAAACCCAAAAATAATTTATTTGTAAATGAATTGATACGTTTTGGGTTTGATTTAATTTTTGAAATATTTGTTTAAAATGAACCTATCAGAAAAGCAACTATACGATTTTTTGCAAAATATAACATGCAGTGTAACCAGACCCTTTTATCCCATTCTAAACGTTATTCGCGGACTTTCATGAGGAGATTCCAGCTCTAAGGTATCACCGAGCCATCTTTTCGCTGACTATCCCGTGGTTTTCGGGATTTTGATTAAAAGAAGTTTGCACCTATATTCCCCAGGTAGGTCAGCGAATAATGTTTAGAATGCCTTTTAGCCGTGGTCGAAGTAATCACGAGGAGGGTCTTGTTCACGCGAGACTACCTCAGATTCGACTAGAGTTAGTTAATAATACTGCCTATAGACCTCGGAAGACGGTAAGATTTGGCCAACACTCTAATCAGAACCGCCGAAAAGTCTTCAAATGAGATCATGGCTGACCTATACTAAATAAACTAACTTTCACAGTTTCTACGTGTCCACGCCCATTTTTAAGATTTAGATATGTTCAAAAGCTCAGCTAAGTGCTGAAAAACTACCTTTAGAACCTAACAAAAGGGCAGTTATATCTTAAAAGTAAGGCAAATGTCATTCATTGGTTTACTATTTTAATGTTTGTACAAAATATGCTTTCCCGCTTAGTTGCCTTTTAAGTGATTTAAAATATCCAGCCAGCAGCGAAAACTATAAAGATTTGTAACGTTGATATTTATACGCATTATATAATCTAAACGTTTGTATCTGTAAGAAACCATGTAGATTGGTCAATTGAACCTTCTTAGAATCATTCACTCATTGCTTTTGTATAAAACAGTTAAACCAATAAGAACGTATATCATGATCACCGACCCAGAAGTTCATTCATTATTAGTTCATTATGTAAGTATAAACTAAATTGAAGTTTAGCATACTTGTAATAATTTCGCTCATTCACATTTCTTATTCATGGTCACCTGGCTTGTAAGTGTTTGATAGTAAATACAATACGTTATGGAAAACTAATTGTTCTCATCTTAACTAAAAAGTGTGTGACATATACATTCGGAAAAATTAACAATAAGGGAAAAAGTTTAAAAAAATTACCAAATGTTTGGATTTGTCCCTATCTATACGTTATCTATACATTACACAAGGTTTTGAAACGAACAATCAAACTCATAAGACTGCGTTTTGAACATGTTTACCAATGACCTAGGTCATTGATGTTTACTGCCGGTCATTAGAGCGTATGATCTTTGCATGCCTGGCGTCCTTTGGGCTCTCTGCGATAAAGCCGTCGCCGCCACATGGCCGAAACGAAGCTGGGAAACACTCCAAATAGATGGCGTCGCCGGCCTCTCAAAACATATATCTGAATTTTTAAATGTTTTCGATACAAAAGTCAAAATAATCTTCCTCTTTCGTTCTTACCTGACCTTTAAATAAAGCTTAATTTGAGTTTCTCGCCCGAGTTGACACTTTTATTAAAGTTATCTCCCTTTACATTAATAAGATTGAAATCCGTCAGAAAAGGAATATTTCAGGAATGTAAATTACTAGTCGTTGTTTTCAGTGTATCTAACAGAAATCCGATAATAGTATATGTTTTGAAATTCTGGCGATAGGGGCAGATGAATTTTCAACCTTCACCATGGGTTGAGATAGGCAGGACGTGGGGCTAAGACGGATAAATTAGCCTATATTTTGTACTAGCTAGCTGATACTAGCAAAACAGTCCTTCAGGACAATTTGATTAAAGCGTTTAAAGCTTTTAACAAAAGTGTCATTTTTTCTTATACAACCGGCTTAGCATGTTTATAATTTCAGTGGGCCCATGACGAAGGAAACAAATACAGGACATCACAAACAAATCTACTTCCGGTTCAATACCCTTTAGCTCTGCGAACACCTGGGTAACAGAAAGCAACATCTTTTCTCGCCTCTTACGATCCACCGAGGGAGTATTCTGCAGGGCCATAGCCCACCCGCTCCCGCCCGGTGTTTTTTTTTTTTTTCACGGCGGTTTGACTTGAAGAGGCCTCTATCGTTACCTATTGCTAAGTAGTGGTATAAAGACATCAGCCACGCAAAGACGTAAGTTCTCATAAACGGAAGTAAAAATGTTCAAAACCGTGTTTTACATTTGATGACAGTTTCAAAACCTTGTGGTAGTATAGTAGAACGTATAGATAAGGAAAAATCCAAACATTTGGTTATTTTTCCTATTTCTTCCCTTATTGTTTATTTTTTCTCGAATACATATGTGGCGAACACTTTTTGACCAAGGTTTAAACTATTTTTATTTTTTTAATAACGCATTTCATTTACTATCAAACACTTCCAAGCCAAGTGACCGTGTGCTTGTATTAGGTAGCTAAGTCTTCAGCAGACTGACAATGTCAATTCGTCTCAACCAAATGCAATTTTCCCAGGACTTGTGTTTCTTCACAGTTTTGCTATTGTATACTCTTAAAAACGGCATGAAACATTTATAAAATAGGCCAAAATGTAATTGTCAAAGCTCTATTAGATGTTCGATGTACTGTTCACGGTTCGCGTCCGCCTATATATATATCAGGCATATCCCAGGCGTGATTTTTTACTTTAGACTTCCTCCCTGCTTTCCCCCCTTTTTTTAGTAAGGAAGCTATTAAATGGACAATATATCTTTATATAAGTGAATTGCCATTGAGTATACGAAATAAACCCCATTCAAACAAAGCCAATTATCGAATTATCTTTTCTTCATGAACAGGGTGGTTTCAAGGCAGTTGTTTGGACTGATTCTATCCAGTTTCTTGTCATGGCTGGTGGAATAGTAACAATCGTGGTTTTTGTAAGTAACTGTTAACTATGAATACATTGTCTTCAAAGTATCGTCCTACTAGTAGTACTGTCAAAGGTAGTTTGTTTGAAGTGTAGCAATGTTGTCTTTATACTGGAACAAAATTAATTTTTGAATGGTATGGAAACGCTGTACATCCGTAGGTTGTACTAGTGTCATTTATTGTCGGAATACTCCGCCGTCATATCAGCAAAATACCCTTATGCACGACGTAAAAAAACAATCAATGAACCTTTCATGTGTTATTGTGTGTTACCTACAGATTAGCTTAGATTGTTCATGTTTTGCTCCTATAATTGAAGACCGCGGATTGGCTTACTGATGATGATCGCCCTTCTGCTGTTAACTTTAACACCAAACAAACAAGCACAGCTACAGCAACGCAAACAGTTACAAAAAAGCAAAACAAAAAAAATCATGAACCCGACTAAAACTAAAAAAAACCATCTGGCCCAGAGGTTCGCCCTTCCAAGGCCACTAGGGATGCTGTTCAAACGTTTTAGTTCGAACAGCCAATGAATGTAATCAACATCGAGAGGGTTGAACCCCTCTCTCCAAAACCAACAACAAGTATGTCCCTTGAGCCAGAGCTGGTTGCTCTGGAAACCCGCTTTGATGCCTTGAAGGGGTTAGGTAAAGAGCGTTGGATAAAACAGTTTTGACAACATGTTCGCACCACAGTGTAGCTGAAATACAGCTGAATGTGGCGTTAAACACCCATTTATCATACTAATCCTTCTTGTATGTACCGTTGACCGGACTGAGTTGTCATATCGCCCAGAAGGTATATGCGTGAGTTACATAATGTCACTCCAGCAATCGCGGGTTTCATTCCGGTTTTCCAAATACCCCGGTGGGTAGAAAAGCAAAGCATTCAC
>JARFOD010080552.1:0-19680 GCA_031763545.1 Mopalia muscosa
CCTTCACAAGGGAGGTAATCGTTGGAGACGGGACAAGTTTGATACTGGCAGGTATTCAAATGTGAAATAACTCAACCGTTTCCGTTTGCCTTTCACAACCTGATTTATGAGATACTCCATAAATCTTATTATATTCAGATAAGACGGCTTGCTTTCTCTACTTGCTCCGGAGGAACAGTTATATAGCCCCAACAAATACACTTACAGAGTCTTATAAAGAAAAGTTTAAAAGTGTTCAAATTTGAGTCGAATGCTGCATGGCGTCAAATCCATTGAAAATAAGCTTTTTATGAGTTAACTACCGGCTTTTCAGAGCAGAAACACAAGAGGATTAGATATTAGAAAAAAAAAAACAAAAACAAGATAAGTTTTCACATTTATTTACCTAGCCAGTTACATATACATTAAAAAAGAGAAAAGGAACAAACCCCTCTATTAAGGTTATGTTGCATTAGTGACCGACACATCATTCCTAAGAAGTAACATATTATTGAAAACATTGAACAATTTTGTACCAAAAATGTATCTTAGTTGATGTATTTGTCAATGTCAGAAATAAAGTTTCAAAATTCTTCAGTTGACAGTTCATCGTTTTGCATTTGTTGATCTCAGGATTTATTCACAAAAGTTTTTAACGCAGCAAACAGCAAAGCGACCTTTTGGAGCGCACCGGTTTAGCTCGTCTTCAATTTGAAGAGGCTTTGGACAGTTGAAGCTGAAGGCACAACATTCGCCAGGGCTGCTGTACGTCCCGCACTCAGGCGCTGGAGGAAAGATGAATGGTCGAGGTTTGGGCTTGTATACTGGGACAGGGGGGTAGTAGGGTGGAATATAAACCGGATAGCGGCGGCCCCAAAAATCGACAGCTGATGGTCTGGCCGGAGGAGCGTTTAAAGAGTCCGTTCCTTGACTGATGGTCGTTATGATGACACATACTGTTAACACGGCATACATTCTACAAACAAAATAGCAAAAAAATGTTATGTACAATTTAATTTAATTCTTCACTTATTTACATAAGATCAGCCTAACCCAATGGCCATAAGTGCATCTCCACAGAAATCCGTTAACTTTTAATACAGGGTATTAACATACAATTACAATGACATCTCAGCATGCAGATAATATCAATTACAATGTAATGTTACTGTGATTATATGATAATGAAGCTCATTTTATTTTCTTCGCGTAATAAACCGTCAAGTGTTATTGGTTTTATGCCAGCGCGAACTGCTTCAAATATACTTAAAATATCTTACCCTCCCGCAACAAAAAAGAACCCCAACATAAACCATGTCAAATCATCTGATCAAACAATCAGCCCTTGTAGCAATATATTCCCTGTACTCGTTTACTAATAATTAATAAACGAGAAAGTACAAAAATGGTATAGCTAAGAAGAAAGACACATTTCGACGCTTTGTTTTCAACCAATATTTGTCGGTTTTGTTTTGAAGAGACAATTTGGTTTTTGCGACTCTGTGGTAATATATAAGCTCATCTTTGTACAAAAGAAACACATCATGTAGCAAGTAAAATGTGAATCAGTGATCACATGCTTATCAGTGTATGTTTTAAGTCACATGACATGCAATTGTCAATATCAGCCGAGGTTTTGACGTTTTGGACGATTTTGCTATGCTCAAATCTTGTCATAGAGTCAACAAGGCTGGATCGTTGTGCTAACTAACTTCATGAACATTTGCTTCACAATCTTTATTACCAATGTTATCAACAGACACACTCATGCTCGATTTGTTCTACCATATTTGTCAGCTATTTCACATTTTACATTTAAAACTATTGAATTACATTACATATGCACAATCTTTTCTGAGATAAAATGTGCTTTAAGTTGTTCAAACAATTCCAGTATTAAGACGCATGGCATTACAGCAACACAATATCTGGTATTTGTTTCATATATATTGCTTCACCTGTAAACTATCAGTAACAACCTCATTAGCGGAAATTCTGTCACGTGATGTTTTACGGGATTAATTTTTCGATGGAGAATTAAGAGTGTACAGGTGTCAACAATTCTTCAGTTCAAGCACGGAGCTCACTAAGCTACACTGCCAACTAAGTCGTAACTTTTCGCGATGTTAAAAGCTTCAAATAGAAATTATGTCAAAAGAGACGGATAAGGCGGTCTAGATTCGTAGCCATTTTAAAAGTTACACTTTCGCGAATGTTGTGACGTCAGGGGACTGCCTTGCATAGGTAAAATTATCTCCCTTGCCAATTTCCCAAGTATCCCATTACATGTCAGAAAAAAATACATTAAAACCATATAGTGGCAGTGATAGGTGGAACATAAGGCTACAGATATGTTTAAAACCATTGCGTAATTCTCTAGCATTTAAAATATTCGAAATCTTAAATCCTGAAACTTTTGTCAGGGAGTTTGTAAATGTGTTCACTGCCTGTCGTTCGTGATAAGCACTGGCTATTCCACCAACATTTGAGGGGCCCTGTGTCGTTCTTTTAAAACGCAGTCATTACAACTGATATTTTGGTGCAATTAACCCCGAATTTTGTTCCTAAAAGTAACATAATGTTTTACTTACCTCGGATCGTAGATGATGCTGTGAGGTGTGGGGATAGGAATCGACTCTGACTGACGATAAAATGTGTGCAGAAGATGACATGTACGAGAGAATTTATACGTTTCGTATACGTTTAAAAATACCGAAGTTTTACAGTTACTTAATTATGAACATATTTCCGATTAAAAAAAAAAGAAAAAAAAAATCCTTACGCCTGCTGCTGAAAGTTAGGAAGATTGACAATTACAAAAAGGTTAAAATAGACACTACAGAAAATTAGATGCACGAATGAAAGGATGGTATGATTGAGAGAATGTATCTGTCTTGTCAGTTTCACTCTGGCTCTGACAAAACGAATAAAATGTGACACATCAAACCCGATCATCCGTGCAATTACCTTGTCTTTTTAGTTTCCGATCAACCGATTTTGGAGCAGCCAAGTATCAAAAGAAGCTTTATATAGATAATGAGAAATCCATCCATTGGATTTAATGATTCGTTAAATAAGCAAATGATGTATCACAGCAGGTTTCGCGGAAATACTCAAACTAAAAAAAAAAAACAAAAAAAAAAAAAAACCCAACGCATTTGTAGGTTATTTCTAGATATTTAAAGTTCAGAGAAAGTAAATTTTTTCCACC
This sequence comes from Mopalia muscosa, assembly GCA_031763545.1. Taxonomy (NCBI): domain Eukaryota; kingdom Metazoa; phylum Mollusca; class Polyplacophora; order Chitonida; family Mopaliidae; genus Mopalia; species Mopalia muscosa. Next base: position 3,191 of record JARFOD010080552.1, read on the forward strand.
GGTATTCAAACTCGGGTATTTGAATATTAATATGTACATGGAATAGGTCATCTATTACAAGTTCTTTTTCTTAGGTCAATAAGGTTCTTGAGGGTCACAGTGGGTTTGATAGTTGTTTTCTGACCTTGCGAGTTGATTTGTATGGCATCGCATGAAACATTTGAGTGTGTGTTCATTGTCAGTGAGGTATATTAACCTAGGGGGTGAACTCCCTTCAGCAGTATTGATTGAGATTGAGGGTATGATTTGTTATTACATTATACGGAAGGGTTGTTTAATATTGAGGTGCGGAGCGGCTCACGGCCCACATCTGACTACTTCATAGGGCTGTTTACACCATTAGTATATAACAAGAAAGGTTTGTTCTTTAGTATGTAGTGTGGAGGGAAGTTGCGAGACGAGACATCATGGTCGATGTTCTTTGCTAGACTACACTGTAGATGGCTTCAAAATCAAACTGTTCGCTCTATACAATTGGCTTCCGAAGACAAGGGTCAAAATATATAAGACCAATTTTGTACCGTTTCACCCTCACCTTTATATTTATATATCTAAAATATATATAATCAGTGTACTAAATTTAATATGGTCTCTAAAGTTTCAAATTACTGCATAAAATGCATTAGGATCTTTAGCGGCCCATATCAACCTTCATCGGTTCAAAACAGTGTACTAAATGCACTGTGATCTTAAGCAGTTCAAATCAGCGTACCAGATGCACTGTGATCTTAAGCAGTTCAAATCATCGTACTAAATGCACTGTGATCTAAAGCAGTTTAAATCAGCGTACTAAATGCGCTGGGATCTTAAACAGTTCAAATCAGGGCACTCAATGCACTGGGATCTTAAGCAATTTAAATCAGCGTACTAAATGCACTGAGATCTTAAGCAATTCAAATGAGCGTACTAAATGCATTGTGACCTAAAGCAGTTCAAATCCGCTTACTAAATGCACTGTGATCTGTAGCGGTTCAAATCAGCGTACTAAATGCACTGTGATCTTTAGCGGTTCAAATCAGCGTACTAAATGCACTGGGATCTTAAACAATTCAAATGAGCGTACTAAATGCACTGGGATCTTAAACAGTTCAATTCAACGTACTAAATACACTGCGATCTTAAACAGTTCAATTCAACGTACTAAATACACTGTGATCTTAAGCAATTCAAATCAGCGTACTAAATGCACTGTGATCTTTAGTGATTCAAATTAGTGTACTTAATGCACTGGGATCTTAAGCGGTTTAAATCGGTGTACCAATTGCTTTGTAATCTAAAGCGGTTCAAATCGATATTTGAAAAAGCTACTCCTGAATCCATGCGCCGGGATGTATGGCTCTAAACCTTGACCTCTGAACTTCGACACCTGAACCTTGATCTCTGAACCATGACTCCGTAATCTCGATATCATTACAATGTTAAGCTAGACTATTTCGTAAGTTCAATAGGTAAACTAATTTTTTAAACTATATATATCTTTTAATTTATTTTTTATTGTTTCATCGATTATTTGTCCTATTTATATTTGATTTATTATTAATCATGGATGCAATAGATATTCTAATCGCATGAGTCTTTACACATTATTTAATTTAAATAAAGCTTTACATATTTTGAAGCCTAAATTTGACGGCTGTTTTTTCTTTAACTTACAGTGATTCACGATGCAATAAATTTCCTTATTACCCGTGTGCTGTTATCATTATTACTGAAGTCTTATTGTTAATTTTACTTTTATTTTATCTTAGATGTAAAATTATTCATATATGCAATATATACCGGAATATCTGCGACTTGATAAATTGTGTACACTTTTGATATTTTATGGTTCATTTGTTATTACAGATTTTTAGGAGAAAATATGACCCAATTATTGCATCTATACGGTTTCCCGAATATCTACTCTTCCTCTTTTTTATTATTATTATTAAATGCAATAATTATTACCAGTTTCTCAATTCTTAAAACTTTTAAAAACTTTTTGTTTTGTATTCTTAATTCATAAATTTCCATTAATATAGTGGGTATATTAATTTTTGATACCTGATGAATTTGATAAACTGTGTCGTTTTAAAACGTTTAAACTGTATATGTTGTAAACAACTTAGGTTTTATACTTAATAATGTTTTGGATTTCTTGCGTATTTTTACGTTGCGTAAATTTCTTTATAAATTTCACTGTTCTGCTTTTCGTTAACTAGAAAAAACAAGGAATACAATATAATGATATTTGGTTATAAAATTATACTGATTTGCATTTTAATTGGTTTTAATATCTTGTTACATGGATTTTGTGTAAATCTTTACTTTTGGGGTAATATTATATACGTATATGAGTATATAGGTATTTGTGTATGTTCTAAGTGAAATAAGGTGTTATTTTCTAAAACTTGATAAATTGAGTTAATATTTGTAAGATGGAAAGACTTAATATGGATAATGACTTTTGTTCTGGAATAGTAGGATTCTATTTCATTCCAGAGATCATTTTCAACCATTTATCTTAATCAGCCAATTTTGTGAGAAGTTTCCGGTATATACTTATCAAACCTTGACTAATGAGTAATAATGATAGTCGTGTTCAATGACAGTCTAATTTGACATGCACGTTCGTGGGAGTAAATAGACTATTAACAATCATATATTAACTATGCTAAGGTAACTCATTTATTCAGTCGTACTTTCAGTGAGTTCCTGCTGGTGAAGTTTTTATATACACCCAAGCGAAAAACTGAATGAACGAATTCTGCCGACCGTGCGATTAAAAATAAACCTATAACGACACATATAATGCTTTTATAAACTGGCTTATCAAATTAGTTTTTACACACTAATAACAGTAGTTCGGCTATCATTTATAACTATTACATGATCTAGCATCTACCGTTTTTAAGGCTCAATTTTTCTTGACTGCAGTAATTATAGTCTGACATATGTTCTCCCATTATAAAGACGTCAAGCACGAAGTTTGCTTACAATGTGGAAAGCGATTGCTGTATACCGAAATAGCATAACTAAATAGCAGTTGTGAATGGAGTAGATATTATTAACTGGTTAAGATTACACTGTCTATATAAAGTTATTGGAGTCGAGACGATATGGTTACAGTCCATTATTTGGACTAGGAGACTATCGCTTTACGGTGAGTTGCAAGCTATTTGATTAATACATTCTATAACAGAATTTAGAGGAAACACAGAAAGGTATGATATAAAAGTTTATATCGGGGCGACTTACACCGGTGCGTATCTGGGAGAAATAGCTATATCTCGATCAATCAGTCCTGTAGTGGGACAACCTTATACGGCTTCTTAATGCACGAGGAAACTTTAGATTACATAATCAGGTCTACCACGAAGTTCCCTACGGAAGTATACATGGATAGCGACCTAGTCCCTTGTTCATTTAATCACGCAAGACTCTACGATGTCAGCAGTGAGGAACGTTCTCTTCCCAACAGGTTAAATACAGCAAAATTGAAGTATATTCATGCTGCGATTATGGAGTAACACTGGTTTTCCAACAGAGCACTTCACATTATTATAGTTGTGCTGATGTTCGCTCTTTGGCAGTACACTGCCGCCATATAAGTGAAATACCATCAAGTACGCCGTAAAACACTAATCAATCAATCAATCAATAATTTTTTCGACTGAGTATTAGCTTTATTGGTTCATAAGTTGTGTTGATGTCTGCGTGTCATGTAATTGATAACAACATAATGTAGGGTACGTTAATCAATCAATGAATCGAATTGTCGAACGTTGGTCAACAAAGACGCTATAGTCTATTAAATGGCCAGAATACACAGCGTATACTTTGAACAAGGTTAGCCATTGGCTCGATCCTAATTCCGCTTTTGATGGATTATATTCCAAGCCTCTGTTCATTTAAAACCACGACGGAGCGTGCTTTGGTACAAATTTAATAAATGTCAACCGCGTTAAAATTAAAACATATAAAGGACATGCTTCTCTCTGTAGTTCTATTCTCTCAAAGTTAATGTTTTAATGACCCATCCTTCGTATACTATGGCTGAATACTAGCTAGACTGCCGTCGATTTAAATTCATTGCTTACGACTGATTGTCCTTGCCTTGATGCTGAAGGGGGCGTGGTGTAATCGACAATTCGTCCCTCATTCGTAATATGACATTGCAGCGAGCACCCACAACGATAGTTATGGTTAGTATTAGGTCATGACAAATGTTAGATTATTTTGAAAAGTTACGGACCAATTTTACACCAGTTCCGCCACTCCGGGGACGAGCCACTCTTATGATGTTGCACCAACACCATCAACAGATGTAAAGTGTTTTGCTCTGTTGGAAAATAAATACAATTTCCAAATTGTGACCTCTTTACATTATTATTCACAGTAACATACAAATGACAATACTTCACCATCTATTTGTATAAAGTACTTGTTTAATTTTCAGATGAGATTTGTTAAACTATGTTGCCTGCTCGTGACACTTTCTGCTGTTCACTGTCAATATGCCTACCCACCACCTTACAGCCCATATAGAATGCCCGTGCAGCCAGCAAGTGCCCCAGAGCAGCCTGAGGGACAGGCACCACCTCGGTACAGTTACCCAGGGGCACAACCACAGTATCTTCCACCCGCTGGATACCCTCCTCAATTGTACAGCATACCCGGTCCCCCACCAGATTTACCGGAAGTAGAGTCGCCTCCCCCCGGCCCACGAGCTCAGTCTCCGTACGTTCCTGGTCAGCCGGTGTACGCAGTCCCACAGAGTTATTATCAGCCGCCCCCGCAGCCAATCTATGCACAGCCGCCTTACCCACCATCCTACCAGCCATCTGAAGAGCCGGCTGCTTACACGGAACCCAGGGCGTACGACCTTTCACGAGCTATAGATGCTTATGCAGCTTTGCAAAGCCCTCCAGTTGGCACTTGGGCCGCCCCGCAACCACAACCGCCTGCAGCTCCAGCCGTTCAACCATACCCACCTCAGTACATGCTTGTACCCCAGTCTCAGACAATCGATTGGTACCCGAATTCGAACCCGGCACCCGCACCGACAAGGCTTTCAAATCGAGCAATGGCACCTCCTGTACAACCCACTTCATCTGCATTGCGAAGCCCATCACAGCTTGCTGCCGGGTACCCTACACCCCCAGCCAGCAGACCACTTTCCGCGCCAGCCCCTGCGCGAAGGAGACAAGGTAAATGTGAACAAACCTTTCATTTTTGCTAACTTTATTTTAAGTCATAGCCCAAGAACGAAGAAAAGTACTAACAAAGTTGAAATATATTTGAAATATCAATATTATTTAAAATGTGGCAATGAGTTAGAATCTTAAATAATGTCTTTCCTCGACGGTACTGAAACACATATATTTGAGTGGAAGCAATGATGAATTATAAGGCAAGCTAGAAACAAACGCAAGAGGGGTGAACACTATAATAAAGATGTTATTTTATTTTTCGTAAATACATATACAGTAGTAGATATTATATAGGGATTATGATTGGGGAGGAGTTTGCTATTTCCTTCGGATTGGTCCACTACATCAAGCGGAGGATTGGGAGAACCCTTCCTGTTACCAGTTGCTCTTAGATCTAACATTAAGCTGACCTATGCGTGATGTTGTTGTACTGCGCTCTGTGATTGTCCTGTATTTGTCCTGTCTTGTCTTTCTGTGCTATCAGTGGCTTCGAGGGTGGTTTCCTTAACACTTTGGGCTTGGACGCCGTCATATAAGTGAAATAACCTTAAAGCGATACTCCGGACTGCAATAAAATGCATATGGGTAAAACGAGCATCATTTCTTGTGGTCAATTATGCTCGCTAATTTTCTAACCAAGCTATAACAATTATAATTGGATCGTAAACAATGTGTAATGCACAAACAACAGTCAAATTGATCCGCGCAGCCATGTCTAGGTACTTTTATCATTAAACGGAAGAGCTCCACAAATATAGACCAATCAAATATCTTTCTTTTTTTTAAAAAGGTGCCTACGTCACGAGACCTGTAGAGTCGACTGTTTAAATCTTTGACGGTTCACACCAATGAACTTGGTTCACACATGTTATTAACCCGTTAAGCAGAAGAGTGTTAGTCGCGTGACGTCATCGACAAGGCGGCTACGCCAAAATTCTTAGCCGCCAGTGGTCGTAGAAAGGGATTTACCTGTAACACTCGGGTTATTTTATAAAATGAAGAAACGATAAGTCGATGCCATATTTAAGTATATTTAATGGTAATCTTTCAAGGGATATAGAGGCTATTTCAGCCCGGAGTATCGCTTCAAATAGTTTGTACCATGTGTCGTTCGTCAGTTGGAATTGTCCCACGTTTTAACGAAAATAACACAATACCATAGTGTTCAAAATAAAAGAAGAAAGATTTTATTTTATTTACAAAGTTTGAGCACACACTGGTTATCATGTAGGCCTACAACCATTTTCACAAAGAGGGAAGTACCTACCATTGGAAAATAACCCGCCATACTTCCAGACATATTATCCTTGGATCCAAACTCATCCAAGGTTTGCAATTGCATAAAAATATGTCTACAAATAGAATACTTTATTCATCAGTCCGGACTCTAGACCAAATCTCGAAAAATTATTTTGACTAAACATGCCTAGTCACGTCTGTATCTTTTGATCTAGATCTCAATGAATCGTAGCATGATTTTAAGTTCCTTCCGGGAAAATATACAACCGAGATACAACTGTTGTCATGGCAACTGACGTATAAACAGGACCGCTTCTCTAGGTTACTCAACCATGGTTCATCATTTCATCGCACATGTCATCCCACATGGAGAAAGTTGTTAAAGTTTAAAAAATCTAGAGCAAAATCCTCATAGTGTAAGCAGTTAGATTTAAAAAAGGAGGATGTTCCGATGTCTAGTCGTCGCTTCCTGTAGGCAATATATCTGGCTGCGCAGATCCATCTCAACCAATATATTGGCGCATCAAAATGCTCCAGTTCTAGAAACGACTCTACTTCGCCCTTCTGTCAAATGTTCCAAAAGTTCCCACTGACTCTGATATAATGGAGCTTTGGACGGTGGGCAGGTTTGAAATTTTCTCCGTAAATGGACAGATTTTTGTCGGCTGAACGCTATGAATTAACAAAGGTGATTGTGAAGCTGACACGAGTCGTGATGATATGGCCGACTCAGAATCAATGTCCAAGTTTCGTGACGTGCGCCTTTTCTTACAAAAACTCACATAGAAAATAACGAATAACCCCACAGATAGGAGAATCAACGCACAAAGACCGGAAATCAAATACACAGTGGAGGAGAGAATCACGTCTTCCGGTTGCTCTGGAACTGGCACTTCCTGTGAAAAGGAAACGAAACGTAATATTAAAAAAAAAAAAAAAAAAAAAAAAAAAAAAAAAACAACAACCCTTTTTTGCAACTTCCGGTTGCTCTATAATTGGCACTTCCTGTGGAAAGGAAACAATATCAAGAAAGAAAAAAAATACGACAAACCCCCTCCGATTTTATGTTTCTTAGTTTGATCATGGACAACATGCTTCAAATCTTGGGTTAGACGAATTAATCGGTTTAATTATAGAATAATTAGACGACCGCATGATTTAGTTGACTCGCTAACACTCTTTTAACCAAGTGGCTGAAAAACCGACGGATTGATTGATTACTCAGTCGTATGAACCAATTAACAAATGAATGTATAAATGTCCATTGATTGGTTAACTGGTTTGTTTGTTCTTTCATCTCAGGTATTTAAACAAAATTAAAACAAAATCACACAGTTTTAATTATTTCTGAAAAAAATTATGAAGGATTCTTTGCAAAAGACTGCAGCTTATTTTCAGTGGATAACTGACCGACCGACCGATAAATGTATATAACTCTTGATACAGAACGTTAGATATTCGCGACTGATGGATTGATCCTACACTTACAGTATAAGGGCCTATATGCTTTCACGCACCAGCTTTCAGCGGCTGGGCTCCCTTCGTCCGGACTTACCGTTATTAGCGACAGCGTTTAAACGGATCAAACTGTGTATTCGCCATGCATCAGAAATCGACGAGGAGATCTAAGCTTGAATTTAACAGATGCACCGGCTTAATATAGATCAAACAACCCTATCGAATCACTTCTGTGCGTCTTTACGAAGTAAACGTGTTCATTTTGTGTGCAAAGAATTCTCGATGAAAGTTTGACAACAGATACTTGAACCGTATTTCGGCGTTTTAAACAAGGCTTGTGTGCGAGTTTAGGTCCCGTTTGCCATATAAAATGTATTTGAAAGTTCAGTATATCAAAATATTAGACAGTATTAATTGAACACCTGATCGCCAGTAATTGTAAAAACTTGAAATTACACAGTTATATGCACTGTAATTATGCATCTGTAACAGTCTATCATAGCATGGAACCTTTCTAGGGATGCGAACTCTGCGGCTAGACCATTGTGAACAGCAGGCTCCAGTGGTTAGCTCCCGTCAAGCATTATGGCTAAATAATATGACTGCTTTATCCTAATGGCGGGCGTATATGTGTGGGCGGATGTAGTGAAGAGTGCATTATAATGAATTAATCATCCATCTATCTCGGTTAATAAACAGTTCTTTGTCTCAAATCAGAGACTACTGGGCCTTATATTTGTTTTATGGCCCGCTCTGGTGTATGTCTCCGATATCAAATCACATCAAAAAGTATTTAAAAACAGGATTTACTATGGGAACGTGATTCCACAAACAGATGCGATGGAACACCAAATGGGTTTCGGTACAAAAGATCAGGTTTGGTTTCTATTTTGGGAGACATTGCTATTTATCAATAAAAGTGAAAAGATTTATAGATAGAATATATTTCCCTTACAATTATGGTTATTAAGATATTCGGCGTGTGCCGTCTAATATTACTCCTTCAAAGGCATTTTGTTTGGATTAATCCAAGCGGAATTACAATGGACTCGGACAATCAATATCTATGTTTGCGTATAAATAAACCGGATCTGCCGAATTATCTTATTTCCATTGGATTATAGTGGGAGGCTATATCATAAGGCAAAATATGTAATGGCTTCTAGTTATTGTAAAATTTGTGATGAATCCATATATTATATATTTACAAAGATTAATCACATTGACAAAGAAATGCCTACTATTTAATGTCGTTTTACAGTTCTTGATAAATTCCCAGATAACCAGTTTTAGAATACAGTTTGCATACAATCTCGCGTCATTTTGTGTCTAAAGAGAAAGCAATAATAATGTAAACATGGTTAAAACATGTGACAAAATAATTAGCACACACGGATAGTCCGTCTCCGGTTTACGATGAGTGCCGAATTTGACTTGATGAGACCGTAAGTTTAATATATAACTCTGAGGCCCATTTTTGGGGGTAGTTTTTGCCCTATGTGGAATCTTTTTGAGGTCCTATGTTAATCGTGAAGCGGCTGAGACGGCGACTAGTAAACCGAATGCATGCTGGATAAAGACATGATATGTTTCTCTAACCTATAGTTCACAGTTGGAGTGCAATTGATACTATTTTCGACATGCCAGAATCCACTGTTTGTACAGTTTATATTTCCGACAAATAAATCAAACTGGCACGAGGATTTCGACACAGCTAATTCAAATGGACGAAACAAATATTTATTTTTGTTTAATCGATTGAATCTCATTGTTTTAGCATATGTATATATAAAAAAAGAAGTATCGCCTACTATTTCACAGATTTTCCCCGATTTATTTGGTTATGGTCACGGACGAACCTAACACGGGGCCATGCAAATGTTCCTTTTTGTATTTCATAAAATAATATAAATGTGCGGGAGGTTGAAAGATGGGGCTTCCTGTTGTCCCGATGCAATCTGGGTCGGAGGCAAAGCGAAAACCGAATTGACAGAGAGGACAAAAACCAAACCAAAAAAAAAAAAAAAAAAAAAAACAAAAAAAAAACAAAACAACAACAACAACAACAGAAAAAAACAAAGGAAGAAACATGTTTTCACTTATGAACGAGTTTCACTACTTGGTTAAAATGAGATTATCAGAATTTGTTGATTAAGCGGAAAAAGAGGACGTTCGGCTGGTATGTAAGTCTCGTTCCTTTCTGTTTGACTTCCGGGTACTTTGTTCATACTACGCATTTTTTCTGTTTGTGCTTTAACTAGAAAGACTGTAGGAGGTATCCAGGCGGGGAATGTCACCGATCACATAATGTGACTTGCAGGTCTATTATATATAACAAGCTTGTCATTACGCCATTCATATAAAGATGAGTAGCAATCTAAGTTCGTGATATGATACCGTGAACATACCTGTGTCACGTGAGTGAAGGGGTTGAGTCCAGGTGGGAATGTTATAACGCCGTCCACTTCTGTGTCTACACCACTACCTGGAGAGAAAGTGTACATGATAAAACCGACTCTTTATAGGTAACTTTTGCTATGTAGTGATTAAGGTAGAGCTACCGACCAGTGTCAGGTCAGATTGTTGATAGAGCCACCGACCAGTGTCAGGACAGATTGCTGGCAGAGCCACCGACCAGTTTCAGGACAGATTGCTGATAGAGCCACCGACCAGTGTCATGTCAGATTGCTGATAGAGCCACCGACCATTGTCAGGTCATATGGCCGATAGAGCCAGACACCAGTTTCAGGTTAGATTGCTGCGAGGGGTTTGTTTTTGTTTAATTTTAGTGAACCGACAGCTTTATATAAAGAGATATGGTAATCTAGATGTGTTGATTGTGAACACCAAGGTCAAAGCTAATTGTCAGTGTATTGTGTTGTTCTACCCTAAGGGGAATTTTTCTTGAAACGCAACTCTATCTTTGTGTCCATGGTGACCAAATATTTGTGTGAGTTGATACAACTGTGACAGTTCAGGTTTGTTAATAATATATGTTTCCACATCATAGTTCGCGGACGCTTCTTAATTGGGAAACCCATAGAGCATGTTAAACAATTTGTTCCAATAATAACAGGTCAGCGTTACATTGGCATGATTATGTTGACAAGGTAAACAGTTTCGCTTCTGTTAACTTCGAAACCACTATCATAAATTCATTGTTCAGCATTTATATAAGGATTTACAGTTTTGGCTTTTGGTTTGTTAGCATTTGAAGTTATGGTTTTACCACACACCAAAAGCTATTCCAATCATTTGACGGTGTGTCAATCCATTGGATTAAGGGAACTACCCGGACGACAGAAGCAACAAACTATGACAGGATAGGACTACCACAAAACTCATAAGTATGTTGCAATATGACAATCGAAAGAATAACAGGGAAATATGAGAGCCGTGAGAATTGTCAAGTTTTAAAAATAATGGTTATTGTCTTCTTCTTGTCGTAAATCTAAACTCTGTAATATCCTGTATTTGAATAATCGTGAGAAATAATTAGACTTCCAGGCTTTCGTTCACTGCTGGTCAACTTATCCCAGTCTTCGGGTGTGTGGCACTTGAAGAAGCACGCACCTGAAGAACAAGCATGAAGAGCCACATACCCGAAGAAGCGCACAGCCACACACACAAACAAGTTCACACATGAACGAGCACACACATGAAGAGGCACATATCCTAAGAAGCGCACAGTCACACGCACAAACAAGTTCACGCAAGAACGTGCACTCACATGAAGAGTCACATATCTGAAGAAGCACACAGGTACACACACAAACAAGTTCACACATGAACGAGCACACACATGAAGAGTCACATATCTGAAGAAGCACACACTTAAAGAAGCACACACCCGAGGAACCTTAAAGATTGTGTCTCAGTTGGTAGTACGACAGGACACACCTTTTGTACACAGTGAAGCATATGTCTTGATAATGTACTTTCTGATTCTATAAAATACACTGATACCTTTATCGAAACGTCGTGGGAAGAAATAGTAAAACAGTTTTATAGTTTTTAAATTGCGTCATTTTCCATATTAAATTCTGAGATCTTTTTGATGGTAAATAGGCATGTATTTGTTCTACTTGTGTAGGATCCTTGTTTCAGTTGAGAACATTTCAGCCTGTAAACAATATCTTTTCAAGATAAATTAAACATGAAAGTGGTGACAATCAGAGCAATCAAAGCCAACAAAGTAGATTTCGTCAATGACAACAGAGTAGAATTACACTTAACTGCCAGAGAAACACATATCATGCATATTGTAACAGCAACAAAGAGGGAAAGAGAAACGACGAGGACGGTGGAAAAAATCAAACCCGACGAAGAAGAATAAAAATAAAGAAAGAAGAAGAAAATAAAGACAGAACAAGAAAAATAAGGAAAGAAGAAGAAAAATAAAGAAAGAAAAAGAAAAAAAAAGAAGAACCCACGAAACCCCACGAAACCTAAGCTAATTACGCTGGCGTTTATTAGACGAGAAAAGCTCACGGAACCTGAAATAATTACGCTGGGGGTAATTAAGCGAGAAAAAATCACGGAACCCGAAATAATTATGCTGGGGTAATTACGCAAGAAAAAAAAAAATAACTGAACCCCGAAATAATTAAGAATAAACTCATAACCCACCCGGCTTATTCACAAAAGAGAGATAAATTCCAGCCAAATCCCAGTAAATAGAAAGAAGAAAAGCTTGATCGTATCATTAGATCAGACCAGAAATTAACGGGTTTTCTCTCAAGATATAAAATCGTCTACGATTCAAGGATGCTTTGCTGTGCCAAGTTTGTCCTAACTCAGAACGAAAGTATTCCCTTTTTTTCGCTAGTCGTAAACTCTGATTTATCCCTGAGAAACAAGATATTTTAGGAAGCATAAATTATGACTACTGTCAACTTCTTGTCGTAAATCTAAAGAGTAATTCATCCATTAATTGAATAATCGTGACGAAATAGTTTGACCTTCAGATTTTCGATCATTTCAATTCTATTTATCCCTGTCTTCATGTGTGTGGCATCTGATTGTTTTGTTTGATTTGGGTTTAACGTGGTACTCAAGGGTATTTCACTTATATGACGACATATGTGGCATCTGAAGAAGCACGCACCTTTAACACAAACATGGCAGTGAGAGTATTAGAAATAATGATTATCTTCCACCTATTGCTGTAAATCTTAACTGTAAATGTTCGACAATGAAGTGAAAATGTCATCCATGTTGGGTTCAAAGTAATAAATATGTAAAAATTCCAACAAAATCATAAATTAACACATGATCTCTTCACTGCTAGGCAGGTAACAACTAAAGGATAGCGATTTCAAATCGAGATTGTTTGTCATGCAGCTATCTGTTACAACTGGTAGCTACGTTTTGAAGAAACCTGCATTGAAAGAAGCTGCCTTGTTTGTGGAATTAAAGGCCAACAGGTATTTGGACTAAAATATTTTCCCGATTAAATTTGTTAGAAAGTTAAGACGGCGCATCAACAAATTTGAAAATCTATCCCTAAGCAGTGTTTCGTCTAAGTCACCAGCGAGCCCTGATGCTCTCTGAGCATTCATCAGCGAAGAGTAATGGCATGAACGCTATAATCAATAGAGGGTGCCAGTCACTGATTATCGCAAATGAAACAGATTTGATCTATAAATATTTAATCTCCATAAATCATTTATGATGTTTCATCACGAGAGATGGCAGTAAGTAAGACTTCGCCGGAAATATTGCTGCCAGAAATCAATTTGTTTCCAAAAATAAGTAATATTTTCCTGTAGAATCATTTGCGGTTTCCGCTCATAAATAACGTAACAACAAAAACCGAACGTAATCAGATTTAGTGGTGAGATAGAAAGATTTGTTTGTCATTTGATTTGACATCAATCGTCTAGAAGCATAATACAAGCCACAGTGTAATGTGTAAATGACATGGGGTTAAATATATCAATACTGTAATCGTAGTACAGTATCGCAACGAACATAAGAGCTTATTTAGACAAATATTATGTACTGTGGGATAAATTTGATGCATGGTTAATGTGCACTCAATGCTATTTTATTTCATTTTATATATTTCTATACGACGGAGTCTTCCTTTGATATGGTTAATGGACGCCGGCGAACTCCTGCCTCCGTGCGGTATCCATATACTCGGGAAGCTTCAACTTTTGTTTATAAAGTGTATGAGTTGAATAAATAATGCGCTAGGTTTCTAGAGTTTACCCACACGGATAAACTTTCAATGAGTATTCATATGAAAGATGGTGACTTGAATTAATAAACATCCATTAAAGTTTGCAAATACCCCACCATTAAAATAGCTCCCCCCCCATACCCCCCCCCCCGAACAAACTTAGAGAGTAACCAACTACTTTAAACGTATTTCCCTTAACTTAGCTTCCACATACATTTACAAACGACCCGAATACACTCACCGTTTGCCCGTACACAATAGTATACATTACAAGAAATCGACAGCGACATTTTTGCGAACCCTAACAGCTCAATGGAGATCATTTTTGACCAGTACAGACGAGATAATAAAAAAGACTTTCCTCCACCTTCTGTGGACAATTTATGTTTCTCTGTCAAAACCCCCAACCTTCACAGGAAAATAATGGGATGATAGGACGGAAAAAGAACCAGAATGAAAAACGAATATTTTTAGGGCGGCTCTGGATCGCTAAGAAAACAACTCTCGCGGGAATATAATTTGGAGGATTTAGGAAGAAGGGGGTCAGTGTGTCACGTGGAACAATCATTCGGAGGTACCGCTTAATTCCCAGCGCAAAGTCAGGAAGAATCGAAACAGTTTTAACACTGTCTAGATGGGATTACTTTGTAAAAGAACATTTGAAAGAAATACTGTTTTTTTAAAACAGAACACCAATAAAATAAATATCATTTTAGAGGAGTAAGTGATCCTTTTTTGTAATTTTGTTTTAAACTAAAATATAAGAGTTAAAAGACTAAAATACAATATTAGAGTTAAAAGACTAAAATACAATATTAGAGATAAAAGACTAAAATACAATATTAGAGTTAAACGACTAACATACAATATTAGAGTTAAAAAACTAAAATACAATATAAGAGTTAAAAATTGTCAACATGCAGGTCAACGCTAAAAGTAATTTAAAGACAAAATTTAGTGCGTAATATTTTCACAATCGCAATTGTCAATCGGTAGAAATGCAAGCATAACATTTCAGTCAAAGGCTGATAAAAGTTCACGGACTACAGGGTTATTCATGTGTTTTGATGGTTAAATTAAATTACATAAGCTTCATCCTTTGACCTTCTTTTTAAAAACTCAAGTGCGATCGTCAAACTTCCAAGCAAATCTTAGTTGGCTTGTGCGTGATATCTGACAGATCCGCGTTAAAGTCATTACTCTTCACTGATTGGCTACAGATGGATCTCTGGGGACATCTGCTTTGCCCAGGATGCAGTATTTATTTGGGCTAGAATTGCTGCGTGGGCGGTTATATTGTGTTAGTAAGAAGTGAATTAATCCGTCAGCGTTCTTGCCAGGCTTAGCTAGACAATTAAATCCCTGGAATCCAATACATGGGCAAGAAGCTTGATTCTTGAAATATTTCTCTGGGCGACTAGCGGGAACTGCCTCTATCTGTATTATTCAGGCATAATAGACTCCTTACTTAGCGGTTGATTGCGAGTTAAACAAACACAATAGTTAACCCCTTCTCTCGCTCTCACAGAGCGTGTTAGAATCGATTTGTCTAGTTACTTGTTAACTTAAACACTTTAATGATGTTGAACAAGCTCTTAAATGGTTCATCTGGCCTGTGGATATAGCATGCGATAAGACGAACGACCAGACACGGTGGGGTTTAAACTGTACGGTCTCACGGGAACAACACGGCTGCTGTGGACCATACCACTCAAATCAGTCTCAACCATATAAATGACAGTTTCGCCGTAATTGCTCCCAGATTGAAGTCGTTTGAAGATTGTCAACCTTGTCGAGGACGGTTAGTCGTTTTGTTTCCTTTGTTGTCCGCTGATCAGAACAACTGTTGATCGATCTACTGAAGGGTGTTTCACTTGACGTGGGGTATGAAATCCGATTATAGACACACCTACACAACCATATATTAAGTGTTATAACAAGTCTGCTATTTGTGATGACTTCTCTTAATAAAAGCAGTTGACAAATTTAGTACCAGAAGATTTAGGTAAAAGATTAACTTGGGAAGGTGTTATACATGCAGATTCATTCAACAGTAGATCGATCCTGGAATCATGTTATCACTCGTTCTGCTTCCATTAAGGTGCAATTATTTATTATCATTTATTCTAGGCGAAACATCACGTGGTGTTAAAGATTACACGTTGACTAACTGCCAGTACATGGCAAGTAACGCGAGAAGGTATGAGAATAGCCAAATCGTGCACCTATCTCTCTGTTTCAGGGTGAACCGAACTGAAACTACAGATACACTTATTGAAGACTTCCGTGGGTCCAAAGGACCCACATGTCATTAGTTTAACTAGTTAGGGATAGGTAAAATGACTTTTTCTTTAAATAAGGCGTTCTTCAGGAATAAATATTTTACAATAAGCTCGGTGGATTGAAGGGGGGGG
>JARFOD010080563.1:0-19678 GCA_031763545.1 Mopalia muscosa
CCCCCCCCCCCCCCCCCCCCCCCCAACACTGTGTCGTGCTTAAATATATGGTGGTGAACCGAGAGACAACCTCGGCAAAACCACCCGCGTGATTGGTTGCACTACATTGTGTGATTCACTCGTAAACTTGAGGCCGACAGACGGACTCAAACCCTTGGGCGTTATATATGGAAGGAGGATTAGTAGGACGACACGCTAACAACAAAAGCATCACAGTTGTTTTATGAACTGTTTTCAACGTCGGTTATTAACTTAGACAATGTTTTCAAAAAATGTTTTTATGGCAAATTATATATCAATACAACACGAGGGCTTCCATGTAGAAAGTATCAACACTGACTTAATTAGGCTGGTTTTAGGAACTGTTGGCTAAGTTAGCTCCTGTTTTCACAACAATGTTTTCATTGCAACTTACATTTATTAAGGTTTTCATGTCAAAATTTATGCACCATTACATGTTAATTTTTCAGTATCCAGAAAGGAATATATGAACGTCAGACGAAACCAAAGTTACATAATATGTACAATATTTGGATTACAAATGAGAGAAACCAAAAGAGAAAGAATCCGCGGCACCCGTGGTTTGAAGCACTATTGAATTTAATACGATATTAGATGGTGTCACGCCACATTAAAGGCCTATATCTTGAATCCGCTATTATACAATTAATGTTGTGTTACCTCGTTAGGGCCAACACCGGAATTGTGGGATTCCACACACTTATATACCTGGGGCCAGTTAACACCAGATTAAATCCCTAATGCCGAGCTAGAGATAGACCTACAACATGTCGTGACGTCATCTAATAGAGGTTTTAATTTAGCTCTTCGAGCAACCGGGCCCTGGCATCGACAAGCGGACTGGAACCCGTGAGCTGTACATCGAGGTAAGATTAGTAGGTCGAACCGCTTATCTCTATTATAAACTACAGACGCGGATAGCTAGTTTTGGATTGAAAAGGAAAAAAACCAAAACATTCTAATCGTCGGACTGGTTTGTTATATCTAGGGTTTGAAACGGGTTGTTTCCTTTTGCGTATGAATCAACTGTACAAAACTCAATGATCCGACTTTTCTGTGAGTAATCACACTGGCACAGGGATGCAATACATTTCTTATCAACAATTGGTTTTCAATGGGCTTTGATCACGAGTTCGTATGCCATGAGAACACAGTACGAATTGACAGGATAAATGCACAGCTGTGACATTTTCTGTTCAAATGAAATGTTTGTATGATTTTATATTCTTTTTAAAAGCTAGGCGAGGCACCAAACCTCAATAAAAAAGCATTCAAACACGAATGAAATTGCCATGCACACTTGATAAGCTGCTGATAAGCTGGCTATAGATTCCCCAGTTATAGCCTAAAGTGCCGAAATGTTAAGATTAAAATAAGCCTTCGTTATTCGGAGTTCCTCTTGTATTAAACGGATATGACAATGGAAACTGATAAAAACTAGTCAAGAAGGATTATAAACTATAGTGAATGGGAAGAACACCTAACGTTTATAGCAGACATCTTACAGAGTTACATTTAAGTCACAATCGGGTGTCAGGTTTCTCAAAATGTCATATCAAACGATGCGGTCATGTTTAATATACATTTACATAATATAGAAATAAATTTAAGAATTCGATGGTAACCCGACAATTGCTCCCGCATTCTGTTTCCAGACAATAGCTCTGAAAACAAAATAACAATTTCTCCGACATATGCTTCGTCCAGAGTCCGTTACCCCGATGACCCCGGCTCAGGTGACATTTTCTAGGGCGACATTTGCACCCATAGCCATTGCTCCCATGGTTCGTGGACTTAAACTCTATTCAGATTTAAAGGGTAAAAATCTCAAATCAGTCTCGGATGTATCAACTAACCTCAAAATGTCAGAAAGTTAAAAAATATATAGCTATCTCATCCGATATATGAACTGGATCAATTATGGCCGGATGACATGATGCTGATTGAGCCAGAGTATAGCTGAAGTATATATCGAAATAAAAAATGTCTTCAATAAATGTCGTCGGAGCAATAGCTGGTAAGCAAATGTCGCTCAGGATAATATCGTGATAATAATTAGTTTAAAAAACAAGGCTTTTTCTTTGTTTTCTTTCCACATAGAAATTTATTAATACACAATAACCAAATAAAACCAGACTTAATTCTGATGTTTTCCCAGTTTTTCATTTCCTATACATCCGTTTCAACATTTACGAACAATTCACCTGCTGGTTTTATCTTTACCAGTTTTTTATTGCCTATACATCCGTTTCAAAATTTGCGAACAATAAACATGTTGTTTTTAGCTCTACCAAGTAGTATAGTATACGTCCTAGAGGTAGTTCCTCTTTACAGTATACTGTAACATTTCTGTATTAGAAATTGTAATCTTCGTCGGTACAATATTATTATATTCATTTAAACTCAGTTAAACAGGCCCTAATCTATTTTTATGTGGAAGTGGCCAAATAAAATTTCAAACTTAACAATTCCAAGAATAGTTATTTATATAAGTTTTTAAATTGTATAATTATAATTATACTAATTTATTGTCTTGTATTTTTTCTTGCAAATGTTGAGAAGTGATTTCCCTGTATAAAACTTTGTGGGCGAGAAACCATTGCTGGATTACTGCTCGATTTTCTCTTAAGAAAACTTTTGACAGTTTATGTCATATGACGAATTTGGTTGAAGATGAGCAGATCATGTGGGCATCATTTGCCTTGTTGCCTGATTCAAAGATGAATACTGCGTTACCTAAAGAAAAGGACAATAAACACCAAATCTCATAAAACATACTATTTTAAACATAAATGTTAATTACGTTGATTTCGATTTGCTCCATAAATGTATGATTGAGCTCTAAACTGCCAATAGCGAAGTACGGTGACCACTATATGGATCAGCGTTAATACTTTTATCACTTACATTTTCAAACAATTGAATAGATTGGTTGCGTTGGCCGAAATATGAGCGCTAGTGTTTTTATTTTACCTGCATGACTTACAGTTTCACACAACAATTACCTGTATACATGTTAAAAATATTTTCACTAAAGTACCAAATATTTTTACACAGGGCATACACTCCAGCCACCTGTCTGAAAACACTTTCATATGTATGGTATTTTTAACATAAAGCCGACAGTGCAAATATTTTCCACGCAACCAGGTGATAGTATATTCCCCAAAGGAAAGGTAATAATCACATGAATAGAAACAAATGAAATTTGCTTGGGCAACTTTTTAACACCGTTTTTGGACGGAAATAAGATAGTGAGTATTGTGGCGCTTTTTTAAACAATTAAATGCAAATATTATTGTGTGCCAATTCGTCAATTTTGCTTATGGGGTGTGTATTAATGTCGTAAAGTTAACGGAAACGGGTTGTATATGATCAAGTTTGGTCTTACTGGGGGATAGCATCATCAAAAAGAAATTCAAACGAAGAGGTATCGTCACCAGATATCTGATTCTAATAGCAGCAGCTCAGATCATTTGATTTTAAATAGACATCGGCCTAAATGATGAGGCGAAAGGTCGATGGCAATTTCTCTGCCTGTACAAAAAAAAACACATCATCATGTAGTTTACAGCCCACGGAATATAGTAGGGATTGTTCACGAATTAGTCAAGGGGACCAGATGAGGTGGATGGGTTTGTTATTTATCTATACCATGAACTAAATAGCTTCAATTAGCTTCACCTTATCATACTGATGTTTTGTCAAGTGTCTGTAAATAACAAATATAAAATAGATTAATGCATTGTAATTACTCTGAATGAATGTATATGTGAACTTTATTTGATGGTTCGAGTTTACACAGCCATGAACATGTTGATTGCAATATTAAAATATTAAAATGTGACGCTTGGCACATTTATTTCGTGAAGTTTTGCATAAAGGTTCAAAATGGAACATTGTATAGTCCTGTTCCCTCTGAATCTGACAGACAGTTACCATGTTTCTAGAGCATACCTAAGTTACACTTAGCATTTTTGTTCAATAGAGACATGTAAACAAAACAAAAACGCTTCATCAAGACAGATGTGATTTAAAAAATAAAATCCAAAATGACTGAACAAAACACAGGTGAAAAATCATAATATCTATAATTTATTTGAAACTGCGTCAGTTTTTCAAGAAAGTTGCTAACATTTGAAAAATAAGCGTGACATCCGTGACTATTTCTACAGTGACGACGAAAATTAAATATTACGTTCAAACTAAACCAATTATTGCAGATAGCCATATATTATCATATCCTTTCATGGAAGTAAAACTTTAAAACCTCGTCCGGCGAATTTCCTTTATTTTGCCCGAAAAATATTATTGTTTGGGCCAATATTGTCAGTTCCGTCTAACTTTTTACCCAATCAAATTCCCCAGAGTCAGGGAAATGAAGTGAAAGTCTCACGCTGAATTCAATACAAGAAGTTATTTATTAATATTTGTTTACAGCTGAAAATCAGGGATAGCTTCTGTCAGTTACCCGGACCGGTTAATGCCTAAATAAAACATAAAACTGGTTTATATAAAAATACAAAACTAGAATTTAACAACTAATCACAGTGAGTTCTAAATGCATTGTTTAAAATTATATTCCAAGTTCCCGTCGCAAATTTTCTTATGTACACGCTTCTAATTTTCCACGATTTTCCTTCCTTCTTTATATATCCATTATGTGGTGGTGACAGGACTTCATGGTAATTTAAACATGTACATTACCCAGTAATCAAGAATTAGTTACTTTGTCGTCTGTCTGCCCGCGTGACATACTGACGGAAATGGTCGAAAATCCCCGAACATATTTTCGAAGTGAGTGGGCAGAGAGTCTATTGAGGGAAATGGAGGGGAATCCTACACACGCATGACAATGAACACAATCACAATAGAGAATTGAATCCCTTGACAGACACTGAAAATTAAACACAGCAGTCTATTTACTGCAACAGCAACAAAACTAGAAGATTTGGACGGATTGAATAACACGACGAATGAAAATACAAACACGAGTTAAATGAAAAGAAAGTCTGCTTGCCAATTTTCAAAAGTGCTCGGCTTTTGTTAATTTCATTTATTTTTATTTCATTTAGTTTATCGCATTCAATTTCAAGAGAATTATATAGGTTCGTATTAAAACAAATTCCATAACTATTTTATTGCTGATTAAAAAAAGCCCTGTATATAATGGTGGCTATATAATTGTTTATTGTACTATAACCTGTAAAACATCTAGGATGGATTAAACAAAGGCTTTGACGTCTGACAATAATTTGCTTTTTAAATTTTTTAAAATATTTATAATATAAAAATTACAGCTTGACATATGACATATTTACATCTTCAATAGAGACATGTGCGCATATATATATTTAACGATGATAAATATGATAATATAATTTAAATGGCATTAACATTGTTAGCAGCTAAACTATATCATATCACAACACACCGATATGTATTCTTTAAAGAAAAAAACCTATTTATTTTTAGTTTTGAATCAAGTAAACAATTCTGCGATTTAAGGTCAATGAGTTCATTTTTTTTTTTAAATCCTCTATTTTGTTTACCTAATTTTCGAAACGAGTTTTATTCGGTGTTGACTGTTTGTATCAGAAAGGCAATCATCCATATCAAATGGATAAAAAGTGGGTAAACGTAGAAAAAAAAACTCGCCTCCATTTATAAACAAAAATTCAAGTAGACTGTTTTATGTAAAGAAAACGCTTGCTCTTTGCTTCCTCCACCGCTAAAATCATCGAAACTTTCTTTTAAAAATGGCATCACAGAATAACAGCATGTTCTTAAATGAATTTCCAATGTCTTAAGAAATAACAACATTTTTATTTTAAAAAAAACCCCACCTGTTAAAAGTTATATAAACTTGAATAATAAAAAGACATAAAATTTGTTCAAAACTCTGCAAGGGAAGATAATACAACGAAACATCTGAAATCTGAATAAGAAGATAATAAAATACTTTATTGAACAAACTCAAGGGAAAAAAATCCCATAAAAAGTCCGGAAACAAGGGAAAAAAATGAACACAACAGTTTAAGAAGTCAATTTATAGACGAACAGATTTCTTTATAGACAATTCTCACAAAAATGACAAAAAATTGGGTAACTGAACGTCTAAACGCACGCAAAAAAACCCACAATACTTACAGTCTCCGGATAAATATATAAAAATAAAATATAAACTGGAACTTGAAGTAGCTCATAACTATACAGAAAACCCCGCTTATTTTTTAAGTTAAATAAAGGAGAGAAAAAACCCTTATTTAAATCCCTAAAGAACATGAAAGACATATTACTTACTACAATAGCGAGAATAATAACATGTATAGAAAACAACAACAACATAAGACAAAAACACTTACTGTACAGTTTGTAAAAGAGGAGCAGCTCCTAAGTCTTTTAAACGAAATGGTGCGGTTGTTATAAATTTTTAAGTAAAATAAAGCGTAATTGTAAATGTTCGAAGGCTTTAATAATTTCTTCAAAATAGAGCTGATTATATATATTCCCTTGTATCAAATATTGAAATCTTTTTGTTTTCTTTCGAATTCGTTCATTGGTCTGTTAGCGACACACACTGAGAGTTATTGTATAAATACACATCAAATTTAGATTTTTGCGAAAAGTTTGGTAATTTTCGCTATGCACGGCAACATATAAGTGCTGACTATTATTACTAGAGAGAGCGTTTTGGCGGACTTCCTACCCAAATAAATAATGTCATTTAAAAAAGAAATGATAGGAACAATATGAAGTGGAATTTTCCCACTCACGTGTTTGCGTTTATCCCATTTTGTATTAACCATCAAGTATCCACTAACCATTCAACGCGAATTCACCTATATATTATGATGGAGGTATTTAATTGCGTATCCATATAACAATAAAAACTACTATACTATTTGCTAGGTGTCAATCTATTGTAAGACGGAGTAGGTGAATCAACAGTGTTTGACATACATAAATGTCCTGCATAGGTCGTTTCTTGCAATTTGTCCTACTACATATAATTTTTCAATATATATTTTAAATAAATGAAGAGAAAAAAATGGTTTTTTTCAAATATATATATGTTTTAACCGCAGACAAAATGTTGGGCAAGCTATTTTATATATTTGCTACCATTAAACTCCGACCTTTAACCACACAACACCGATTGGTTCCAAATAGAAAGAAATTTAAAAAATCATATTTAAATTTTTTTTAAAGTATCAGCTAATAAAATGTCCAACTTATACATAAGATAAATCTCAGGGATACATTTACTGGCTAATTGGGACTATCTTATATATATTTGTAAACTGTAGTTAAAGATACCTTTAACAGGATACTTATCGTGACCCGACAAAAAACTTGTTGTATGTCCAATTCTGATATAATTAGAGATGCCATGAAAAACAAGATTTTCAACCAACAGGCTTTCTTTCATATTCAGAGATAAGATTTAAATACACTGCTAGATGCATCAATCACATATAACTTTGTACAGAATTCAATAAAGCGGCAAAATTTTGAATGCTGGTTTCGCCGTTTAAGAGAAAAAGGGGACCATGGCACTAGATAAATTTCTAAGTTTCTCAAGAGATTTATATAGACAATCTCTGACTCTAACGATCGATCCATTAAACTACAAGGGTGGCTAAATCCTCTGAGGAACGAACACAACAAGTTCTAAAAATATCCGTTGTTGTCGTTAGTGAGGAGTCTAAAGTTTGTACAATTAAGCTTCAATGGGTTTAAAACAAAGCCATTGTATTTGTTCGTGATTCCTAGTGCAAACGAGGTGGCCCATGCCAGTTGATACAACCTGTGTGAAAGGCCTATTTATCAAGCTGGATTCAAGCTAAATTGGTCATCCAAACATTGTTCCAATATAGTTCCAGTCGACACAGAAATGAAGATTTCTCGTTTTAGCTTTAATGGCAGTTACAATTTCAGTTAACGTTTACAGTAAACGTGTTTTAGGAGCATTTATAAATTGTTTATTGTGATCTCGATGTATTAACTCACACAAACTATTAATACTAATGACGTAAATTACAGACAGTGTCATTCAAATGTATAAAGGGAGCTGAGCTGTAATAATAACATAAACATGGGATCAGACAAACTATCCATTTAGAGCGCATAGCTCGGGTTCAACGTAATTTTGCTTCGAACTTTTGTTTGTTGTTTAATTTGGCGTTTAACGCTGTAATTAAGGACATCTTACTTATACGACGGGGATTTCGACTCCCTAAACCTCAGAAATTGTACTCCTTGAAAACACAAAGAGTTTAAACTCATGAGATTATCTGTTCGCGAAAATGCCCAATCTGTGACCAAGTTTGTGAAACGTCTTTGCAAAATGTTATCTTCTTATAGGAAGTATGTAGAAACAAACAAAAATTGTTTATACACGGTTTCCTTAGTAACTAACATGGTCATGTCCATTATGTCAGACATATATAACGTTAAGTCTTAGTTCTGTGTAAGGATTACTAAAAACCTAACCCTAACAATCACCCTGAATCTGACATTTAAAATGGGGCCATATATCTTACATTGTGTAGATACCA
Source organism: Mopalia muscosa (assembly GCA_031763545.1). Lineage (NCBI taxonomy): Eukaryota > Metazoa > Mollusca > Polyplacophora > Chitonida > Mopaliidae > Mopalia > Mopalia muscosa. The sequence goes on from JARFOD010080563.1 coordinate 8,583, forward strand.
GCTGTATGTTGTATTGTAAGCAACTTCAGCTGTGATTATGTTCGTGAACATATGGTCAATAAAGCCGGAATAAATTCCCTTACGAGATATGTTAAACATTTTCTAAAGTTTTTGTCACGTCAGTGGCGTTACGCTGTTAGTTTAAGATTTATGTGAATGCGTTTTTGCTTTCTTTTGTTTCTAATAATGCGGGACATCGTATAGAGAAATCATATAAGGAGCAATGATAAATTGCCAGTATAAATAAAGAAGCACATTAAATACGATCCTGTGTCACAAGTATCCATGGCTTAGAAACATTGAAACTATTACATAGTAACAGAATAAGTTATCTTAACAGTGGTATGTTTACATAATTAAATATAACAATGCAAGTGTGTAGCTTTTCATTTCAACCGACTCGGATACGTGATACAGAATTCGACCTGGAGAAAAAACTGAGCACCGTATAAGAAAATTCTCGTTTAGTAGTGTGCATCATTGGGTGATGCGGTTGACATTGTCGAAATGACTTCGTGACATGAAATCAGTCGACTTCATTTCGCGTTTATAATTTTCAGTTTATAGTTTCAATTCATATTTTAATTTTTAACACTGTTTATTCTATGGTATAATGTGCTATTTTAGAAATTGGAGATTGTTGGTGTAGGTGGTTTAAGTGCCCATTTAATTTGCCGCACACAGCGAATTACTACTAACAATAGATTCTTTCGACACACCACTAGAAATAACCAGTGGTGTGCGCCAGGAACCTATTCTTAAGAAATTGCTTTCTAATCTCTATATTAATCACGTTCTATATAGTGCTCCTCTCATGCATTGAACATACTCATAATGTTGGCTGATAAAATTCAACTCAATGAATACTGAAGACAATCTGATATTAAGTTCCTTTTTGTGATATACACTCGCTATCAGTAGGCCTACAAAGAAAATTTTTTTTAATTTTTTTTAATCAAACCCCATCTTAAAAATGAACGAATAGTTTAAAATTATATTATCCAGGACACTGCGAGCCTTTTAAGAATACCAATATGTTTATGACCCATGCAAAGTTCTTTACATGAAATGAATATGTCACATTCGTTATTCGTTGGACAATAAGAACTGTAAACAGTATTTTCGTTATTTTGGAATTACACTTTCTTATAACATATACCTGTTCAGAAAATTTTGTAGGTTGAGACCCGTCCGGGAATCGAACCCACGACCCTCAGAGTTAGGCACCGAATCGCCAGCAGTGTAATTCCAAAGTAACGAAAATACTGTTAATCTTCACTTTCAAAAAGACACAAAAATTATTCAAGAACTGTAAAGGTAGCTACTGAAGCACGGAGTATGCATTGTAAGCAATCAATTAATTTTTTATGCGCTCACTGTGTTTCTTCATTGCTTATTTCATTAAGAGAAGTGATGATAAACTCGCTGATATTTCAATTAGGTGACAAGAGATTGGTTTTATTATTACAAGGAGAAAACAAATTGAACTGAATGAATGACTGTGTGAAACTAACTGCAGATTGCTTTTTCGCATTTTGAATTAATCTCAAATAAAGTTTAAGAAGACGCCTGAAGTACAACATGGTGCCAAGTAAACTGATTTTAATGACAGAAATAAAATCTTAAATCAGTTATAACACAATCAGTATATATCGATGTCTCTCTAAATGATCGTAGATATCGCCGAATTGACACGATAGAAAATTTAGCAAAAGAATTATGAGCCATGGTCACAATTTACAATCTGAATTTTTTAGTCCAAATAATTCAAGTTGGAAATACCACCCGATTATCTTAAAATTTATCTTTCATTATATACATTGTGTACAAGCATTTGAATTTTTGCGCAAGAATTTATTCCTGAATGATGACCCATTTACATTTTTTCTAACTGATGAGACGGGCCAGCATCCGTGGCTTGGGGGTTGAGATTTGGACTGCTGACCTTCCTTCGATGTACCGCAAGGGTTTAAGTTACGCGGTGGACGTCGGTTATATGGATGAGTCGCCCGAGCTGACTCCGGCAATCTCGGTGGCGACGTTTCCTACTGGATTTCTTGGATAGTAAATGTTTCAGGGGAAGAATTGGACAATCCGTCGTCTTATAGGTGAAATAACACCAGCCAAACAAACAAATAATTGACGAAGGTCCATTTCTTGTTTCTGATGTTCATTGCACAAACACTTGCTGTTTAATAGTGATAGCCCAAGTTTGCTGGAGAATGAATAACGGAATTATCTAACCGAGTGGTTGTAGATATGAACAGAGGAATTATCTAACCGAGTGGTTCTAGATATGAATAGAGGAATTATCTAACCGACTGGTTGTAGATATGAATGGAGGAATTATCTAACCGAGTGGTTGTAGATATGAATGGAGGAATTATCTAACCGAGAGGTTGTAGATATGAATAGAGGATTTATCTAACCGATTGGTTGTAGATATGAATAGAGGATTTATCTAACCGAGTGGTTGTAGATATGAATATAGGAATTATCTAACCGAGTGGTTGTAGATATGAACGGAGGAATTATCTAACCGAGTGGTTGTAGATATGAATAGAGGATTTATCTAACCGACTGGTTGTAGATATGAATAGAGGATTTATCTAACCGAGTGGTTGTAGATATGAATGGAGGAATTATCTAACCGAGTGGTTGTAGATATGAATAGAGGATTTATCTAACCGAGTGGTTGTAGATATTTACCAGATAAATTGACACGATGAATCGATGACTATATACGTGTCATGGGCCTTCGCGGCATATAATAAATATTCTGAATATTTTCAATCTCAACTAGTCTGTTTTGTGTGTGAGAAATGTCGGACATATAGTGTTCTTTGATATGAAACTTTAATCGGCTGGCCATTAGATTTGTCTGTGTATCGCCTGACGTGCAAGTATTACCTATGGCGCTAATCACAAATCAATGAAATTCTTCTCGGTCAGAGTGTCCCCAGTTGATTTTCTGTGTAATTCAAACCCCTAGCTTCCTCTATATTCTCACTTTACTAGACAGTTTCTGCTCTACAAATCGATAAGGAGCCTTTAAACTACACGTTGGCATGACAACCACGCTCCCTTCGTCAGTGGAAGTATAGCGTCTGTTAAAGATTCCTTGACCAGAATTTTAGCTCAGCTGTACATGTGTATTTTAAGCTTATTTAACAAATATCGCGACCATCGGTTAAAATCTTTCTGTAACGGGAAACACACTTTAACAATTTGCGATACAACAGTTAAATTTTGACAGTTTTGTGCTTGGTGGGCTATAACCTCAAGTTATTTTACTTATACGTATTATTATATTAATTTAAGAAATCTAACACCATGAGTGAAAGTTAACTTTTGATAGGATAGATGTTTAAAGCCTTTCAAATTATTTGTATTTTCACATATTTTCTGGAACATATTAGGCCTACTAGTTTTTAATAGTGGCTCTTCCTTCAACTCTAATTTTAAATTGTTTTATCTTTAGTCACTGGACATTTCTCAATTCTCCGAAAATTGTTAATTTAAATGAACACAAAATCCTATGTCCTATTGAATTTTTTATATTCAATTTGTAGAATTTTCGTCTTCCGCACGGCATATTTCCAAGTCATTTTTTAATTGTCGTGTTCTCAATAAATAAATACATATATAAAGCGAGATCGAATTCGGGTGGAGGTAAACAAATTTTCTTTCTCTGCATTCAAAACATATAGCATCAAACATTTGTCACCTATTTATATTTGAAATAGAAAAAAGAAATTGTTCACATGTTTTACATTTATTTATAAAACCACTTTGTTTTAGTTAGGCTCATTTCATACCCATGTCCGAGTACTTTCTATTCGTTTTTATATGCTTCTAGTGAAATGTGTGTAGGTTGCACAAAACAACTCGGGATTAAGATCTAAACAGAAACGTGTGTCTGAGATTTCATTTCGAACATGAGATAATTCCTCTGTTTTAGAATTTGTCGACATCCATGTGCGAGTGTGTTTATCGAAGGGCCACATTTTATATATATATCGGTAAATTTCTTAAGCCATAACGGTCAGTCTATGTCAGATAATTTTCCGAGGTTTTTTTGTCCAAATGGATTTTTATGTAAACCTTACGCCGTCTAGAGAACACCAAACACTCCATTAATTCCAAGTAGAGAATCATAAGCCATTATATGATCTATTCTTACACCAAGTTTGGAATCGAGATGGGGCTTTCGAACCCTTAGATTCAAAACGTTGCCAGAGAGAAGATTATGATGTATTGGGAATTGCGTATTGTTTGAGAAGTTTACGCTGCTTTAAGGTGGACCAAAAATCAATATTTTCGAGAAAAAGAGCGATCTTCACAGCAAGGGTTATAAGACCGGACACATGCTGTAAATATTTGTAGCAGATCATGTTGTGTACATATATAGGGCCTACTAATATAGAGTCTGTACTTCGCATTGTCCTGCCTTCTGATCTTCTGATCAAAAACCCTTCCGGGTTGTTCATTGTAGTGACTCAACTTTAAAACAGCAATCAATCAATCCATCAATTCATAGAGCGATTTATTCCATCCCTATAATCTAGTTTGCTCTTCCGCTGGAATGCGGAAATGTCACCAAGAATCTGGCCGGCATCTTGACACCAATGTCTTCTATGGAATTGTTCTCGTCAGCTTTACATATGGCAACTGAATATGGTCGTCTTTTGAAATTGTATTATTATGAATCGACCTTCAAATGACGTAAGAATGGAAAGTGATATAAATTCATGATGGATATTGCAGGGCTGCAATAATAGTGGCAATAAACTTCATGACAGCGTGATAGACTATAAATACATATATCAACTCCCCCTCCCCAATTTTGTGTGTGTGTGTGTGTGAGGGGGGGGGGGGGATACCATATACCAGGGTTAGAGAAGCACTATCCCTACGATATATTATAATAGCTATACTTATCATTGGTTAGTTTTTATGTATGCCTCAATTGGCAAGTAAAATGCATGTACCGATTTGTTCCCCAGCACGTTCCACTATACTATATCATTTTGTAAGGTCGAATGTTGTTCTGAAAATAAAAAGTTATATTTCTTATTGATTTTTGTCCTGAACTTTCAGATTGGTTGTTACATGACTTTTTGCACTGTTAGAAAAATTGGGTCGAAGTGACCCAAAAAAAACACATCCATTTTGACCCCCAAAAATTGGGTATAGACGTGACGTACCCAAAAATATCAAGTCAAATTTTAGACCCAAATTTTGATGGTCGAAGCTACCCAAATGCTATTGACATGATGGAACATTTGATTTCGGGCTTATGGTAAATGTGTCAGTGGCGTAATTAAATCAATTTTGATGTTTGTAGACTGTCGACTTATTCACCTGAGTCATCTCAGATGTTTTGGTCGGCATCTCTAAAATATTCCCTATAATCATATACTACGTCTTCGACTGTGAACTCGGGAAAGGTCTATTAGGGTACCTACCGGATTTTTTTTTTAATGGCAAAATTTTGGAAGGGATATATCCGACGAAACGTTACAAAAGATTGGGAAGGAAGTTTTCCGAAAAAACGTTACCTAAGATGGAGAAGGACGTTATCCGACCAAACGTTATCAAAGAGATGGGAAGAAGTTATCAGACCAAACGTTAACACATAGGCGAGGAAGGAGTTATCAAACCAAACGTTATCTGACCAAACGAAATTTCCTTGATTACGGCTTTAAACCCAAATCAAACAAACATTTGTTAGAAATAAGGGATGTTCTCCAAAATCCTTTTATCTATCCGCTAGGGGCAAGACGACAATGTTGTCCAATGGCGTCAATAGTAAGGCGATATGTTTTTTTGTTGGTTAGTTTAGTAGCTCGCTCTTTGACCTACATATGAAGCTTTTTCCCAAAGCATCGATAAAATACCAAATGAAATCACATCAAATGTCAAAATATTAAATAATTTTATTAAATTTGGTAGCATATCAAGGCGAATTCAACAGATATATGGGAAGGTGTTAATTTATTTACCAGTTTTTTATGTTATTAATTATGTTAATAAGCTATTTATTTTAGTACCTAAATTACCAATCATGTGAATTTAAAAAAAAATATATTATCATGAAATTTGATTTTAAAAAATGTTTCAGAATAAAAAAGATTAAAAGTAAACAAATATAAGGAGAGATCTGTGCATTGCTATAGAGGGATTGGTAAATGTGTTTATAATCAAACCTTTTACAAAAAATTTAATAAATCGGAGTTACTTAGAAATTGGTATAAAGTCATAATTTAAAACAACTTATACTTTTATCCGCCCGCGCTTATCAAAAAACCTGTGCTATATTGTCATTAAAATCAAAATATTTTATTTCATTTATCCACCAGAAGTATAATTACATGAGTATTTGCAAATATAATGGAGACTTAAAAAAATATATATACTAATTAATTATTGTTGTTGTTTTTCCGAAGGGAATATAAGCACCAAAGGGCTTGTTTTATCCCATGAAATGTAAACAATAAATAAAAACTAACAAAATCTACATTTTTACATCATAACATTTTTTTTTTAAACCCAACAGATTCATATATAAAATAGAACTGATTAAAATGTTTATGTCGCGAAAGAGAGAAAGCCAAAACCAGACTGAAGTAGAGTACTGAGGAGATAATATTTAAGGAGCCATTTAAAACAATGTCATTGGATTGCTATATTTTATGTCGTGGGACAACTTGTTTAATTCGATTGGTATTTTTATTTTTTAGGTACCGAATGACAATTTAGTTTTGTGAAATGGTATATATGTAAAATAATTGACAAACTACGGGCTTGATGATATTCATGAGCGTCAGACTTTTTGCCGAAAAACGCAAAGAAAAAATGGGAGAGTTAAATTTTGCGGGTGAATTTATGAGTCACTGAACTTTTTGAAAAGTATAAGTTGTTATCAACAAAGAGTGGTACAGACGGATCATCTTTACTGGATAAATTAATAATTCTAATTGCACGTTTTTGAAACCGTATTAGAAGAAGTAAGTGAGTATTTTAAGTATTGCATCATACCACATTACAATAGGCAAGATAAGCTTTTGTGTTTGAAATGATACCCAATTTCCGTGATGCTTTTTTGTAGATATCGTTTACATATGAGCAGTCCAAGTCAGTTTATTATTAAATGTTACGCCGAGAAACGTTAATGTGTGGATTTGTTTTATGCTATAGCTCCAGGCCTTGAAAGAGGTTTGATGAGTTGTTTTGTTAGGAGAACGCCTGTGGTGATGTAGAGCTATTCACTTTTTAATGTTATAGAAAAGTCTGTCACTTTAAAGTCTGTCGCACATTTTTTAAGATTCTTGGTGTAAAGTTTGACCGATGTAAAGGACCTGTATTAGAACTAAATGAGTTTATGTCGTCACCAAAAGCAATATATTGGTTATGAATGAGATATATTTGTGATATCATCCATGTAAATAAGAAACAATAAAGGTACCAATATAGATCCTTGTGGTACTCCAGTCTGTAATGTGTCGGGGTTGTTTAAGTAACTAATAAACCAGCTATAGTGGTTATATTACGAAATCCATAGCGTTCTAGTTTGTTTAATACAATTGCAGAATCAACTGTATCAAACATTTTTGGTAAATGAACGAATAACGTTATACTATATTTAATGGATTATTTAGCTTTGTATATAGTTTTTAATATAAGTCTTTTATGACCTGAACTGTTGAATTATTTAATCGTTTGATGTTTATACTGCATGTTAATTGTTGTTTTCATGAAGAAGGTGGTTTGAATTGACACGATTCCGCCTAAAATTTTACTGAAAGCAGGTAGAACGGAAAAGGTCTATAAATTAAAAATTCGTATTCGTAATATTGCCTTTAACTAACAAATCTCTGCGATATGAAATAGCACAAATTGAATGTGTTCTGTTTAAGGGGAAGAAACGGCCTGTAATTAACAGTTGTGGAAAATGATATTTTTTTTTTATGATGATCTATGTATGGGAAGCTTTCCTAATACCAGTAATGCTAATTTAATACAGACTTTGTAAGTCGTGCATGGTGAACGTTTGGATTATCGCCAAACACTATATCGCTATAAAACTGACTATTATTCAATTAATATTCACATAAATCACTTCACGAAAATTTTTGTCAGTAAGTGGAAAGATGGTCATTATTAGGAATATATATTGAATAGTTAACATTTTTTCAAATACAAAAACAATATAGCATGTAACGCCCACCATACACAAGTGAGTAAGATACCAAATTGGCTCTAACGCAATTTTGAAGCTCTCAACACATGACTCTCAAGTGATTTAGTCAGTAACTCCGTCAGTCAGTCGTCCAATCATTCATTCAGTCGGTCAGTCAGTCATTCAGTCAGTTAGTCCCTCAGTCAGTCGTCCAGTCAGACAATCGATCAGTCAGACGGTCGATCGGTCTGTCATTCAGCCAGTTAACCCGCAAGTTAGCTGTTTAGTCAGCCATTTTCGGTCATTCAGTCAGCTAGCCCATCAGTCAGTCGTCTAGTCGAACAGTCAAAAAGTCGGTCGATTGGTCTGTCAGTCAGTCAGTTAGTCCACGCCATGGTAAGAGAAAACAGACATGTACACAGATGTCTGTCTTTAAATTATTTTATTTTACTTTTTCTCCACATACCAAACAAAGTTATTTAAAAATAATTCATAGTAAATGAAAAATCCAAATTGACAAATTGAATTGTCCACAAAATAACAAATTTTTGTATCCCCAGATGACCTACTTATACAAACCACCTATGTTTAGTCAAGCGTTTTATATTTTTTGGCAATATGACAATTTTATAATCGAGTGACATTTACAAATTGTGTATATGACAAAAAGAATGTTGGTGGAAAATATAGGCACACTTATTTTGTGGCACATCCTAATAATTTAGACCTGACTAAGGTTGGAGATCTCTGGTCATCTTAGATAAGGACAGTTAGTTGTTTAGGTGTTACTCTTTATTTATTTACGGTTTGTTTACTTTAATCAGATTATAATAAACTCGGTAGTTGGAAATAATTATTTTTTATTGTATCCACATTTTGGCCGCTGACGGCATCAAATAGTTAATATCCAGCATTCAAGTGCTTTTCGACCCCGCTATCTTTGCGTTTGTCTGTTAGTTTGTTTGATTGAGGTTTTATCATTGTACTCAAGAGTATTAACTATACATATTGTTCATTTTACGCTTTTTCTCGCTGTAAAACTCTAGGCTCTAGCGCGATAATAGAAAGTCACCCAGAAGACAATCTGTCGTAACTTCTGTTTACAGTTTGTCTACTCAGACTGACTTTGATTTTGTTATCTTACACTTAAAGAGTGGCGTCCCGTGACCCGTTCGACATACCCAAATAAAACATAAATAAAACAAGAATTATATTTTGCGTACTCTCTTAAATGAAACTGATTTACCGAAGTGGTTTAAATCAAACTAGCAGATTTTGAAGTCAACAGTTTTATATTGCCTGAGATTAATATTAGTTTACTTCCAATGATTAATCCGACTGGTACAAATATCAAATTAAAAGCCCAAGTAAACTATCTCGTATTCTAGACAAACTCTCAGAGTCTAAGCCTATTATACAAATGGGCACGCAGTGTTAGCGACGGGAGTGTAAATTCATGAATGAACTCCAATCTAGACCACATGTTAACGAATAACGCCGGGTAAGTGCATCATATCTATGTAATATAGCCGTGGGCAATTCGTTGATCTATTCCACTCGGTGCATTGTTAAAACCACTTCACGTGTTTTTCTACAAGCTGCATCTGAAAGCCGCTCGGGTTATCTTCGATACAATCTTCACAATCTGACAGACGTTTACCCGATATTCAGGGTATTTATGCTCCCAGCTCAGTCAGCGACGCATTGCACTGTTCAAATACATTCCCATGTTAAAGTATAGTAACAACACCGAAAAAAAATAACGAATTCTTTTTGGCTCAACGTTTCGGTTTATCGATTAAATCATTGTCAAGAGTAATTTGAACTAGATATATAGGTATACATATAACGTTGAGTCGAAATTAATTCATTATCTTACTACGGAGTTGTTATAATACTTTACTATGTTAAACTCCTCAGTGCTAGTCATAATATCCCCATGTTAGGTTCGAGACAGACTGTTGACCTAAGATAGCCCCAAAACTGGGAGTTACGGGGTGATTGTCGAGACCGGGGTGATCTTCCCACTCCGCCCCCCCCCCCCGCACACACACACACACACACATACTTTTCCACCAAAAATAAAGGATACAAAATTGCATTTAGAACATTTACAAATAACTCTTTACCACTCTTTTCTCCAAGACTTTTGTGCTATCGTGTTCACGTATATATGTAGATTCTAATATCATTTGAAAAAGAATTTCACATATGTGAAAAAGAACTTGATTTCATATAAGAGCAAAATAGTTATTCTATGCCAAGGGTTTTGAAAAGATATTTATTTATATGCATATTTGAGAAACAGAAATTGAGTCATATAAAAATCCGATTATCGGATAAGTTTGATTGTTACCAGACGTGTTCCTTGACATGCCGGTACATGCGCACAAAATATGTCTACACGGTTTTACTGCGCAGATACAGATTCAAGCTGTCGCCTAATGTCGTTACTTGTTTAACATATGTGATAAGAATTCCACCTGAATGAAAAAATAACGATTTGTTGAAGTTATGCTTATATCATTCTGGGTATAACTTTGAGAAACAGGTAAATCAGCCAGATACACATAGCCGGTTTTTATTATTAGCTGCGACTGAGCAGCTCCATAACTCACTCTGTCGATCTGTCGGTCGGTCGGATGGTCGGTCTGTCTGTCTGTCTGTCGGTCCCTGATGACGACGTGAACAGGATAGAAGCCAGACCGCTTAAGAGAGAGACTTCAAATTTGGAATGCAGCTTAATATGGTGCTAAACTAAACTCCTATTGAAAATCGCATTATTCCGAACAAATTTCAGGTATCCATGGCAACAAATATGTCCGGATCTGCTCCTTTTTTTTTTTACATGACCACGTGAACAGGATAGAAGCCAAACCGCTTAAGATAGAGAGTTCAAATTTGGAATGCAGCT
>JARFOD010080574.1:0-19677 GCA_031763545.1 Mopalia muscosa
TATGTAGATGATGTTCCTCATGTCCTATGTAGATGATGTTCCTCATGTCCTATGTAGATGATGTTCCTCATGTCCTAAGTGTATGGTATTTGTTGTCCTAATTGGATAGTATTCTTTTTACCCGCAGTGCTTGGTATGTCCATAGTAGAGGTTCCCAAACACATCAAGCAGTACTTTCCAAACAATTACTGTAGGACTACATTATATGAGTGAAATACACCTAGGTCCAAATGTCGTTAAACGTAAAAATAAAAAAATAATAGAACCACCAACGTTATATTTTCAATTTGTTACGGGTTGGTAGGGTGCCGGAAACACAGGTACAAGTAGTTTTAAGGATGGCTTTATCATTTACAGTTTCACTACTCTAGCTACGAAACTCACCTTTGCCTTGCTAGCCATATTGACTAGCATCACCATCAACAGCTGAATTATAACCAATCACCTTGTAACCCTTTCGAAAATGTATTATATCTAGTGTGACATAACATAGCTCCAATCCATTCTTTGTCCCATGTCATCACCTGTTTCACAACTATAAACTGCTATTAAAATACACATTTGGCCCTCCTCATGTACGCGAGATGGGGACAATTATTGTTTCCCCTCAGTGAAAATGTGGGATATCATTTGTTTTACTTTTTATATGCCTGCTTTCAAAGAAAGTGGACCTATTATGTTATAGTGCTGTCCGTGCGGCGGTCCGTCTGTCTGTACCACCTTGTCCGGGCCATAACTTTTAAACAAAAACTTTGAAGAAGCTTATACTTTGCACAAATGCTCCTCATAGCTAGGGGGTGTGTCATAACTTATATCCAAGGTCACTGAATCAAGGTCAAGGTCACCATCACCATTTTACTAAAAACTCTGTCCGGCCCATAACTTTTAAACAAAAACGTTGAAGAAGCTTATACTTTGCAAAAATGTTTCTTATGGCTAGGGGGTGCATCATGACCTCTATCCAAGGTCATTGAGTCAAGGTCAAGGTCACCATTTCCATTTTACTAAACACCTTGTCCGGCCCATAACTTTTAAACAAAGACTTAGAAGAAGCTTATACTTTGCACAAATGTTCCTCATAGCTAGGGGGTGTGTCATGACCTACATCCAAGGTCATTGGGTCAAGGTCATCATCTCCATTATACTAAAAACCTTGTCCGGGCCAAAACCAACAACTTGCAGTGGGCGTATCTTGCACCCATTAGTGGTGCCCTATTTTTATGTCTTCAACTCAGTGGTCCTAATGCTGCCTGTCTACCTGTCATTGACAATAAAATCTGCCTATCACGGGCGGCAAGTTTCTTTAAAATAAAGAATAAATGTATATCTATCATTTAGTTCTGTGTTCATTTATAAAAAAAATATGAGTGTGTTCACCTATTCTTTGTTCAATGGAACAACACTCACACGAGTGAAACCTTTCAATTTTTTAGGTTTTATATTGGTCAATAATAATTATCATCTTTAATTTGCATCTATTAAACTGACTGTGAGCTCTATTTTACTGTGCACACACAAAAAAACAAAACAGGTAGAAATCGATAGCATACAAGTAAAAAATAAAACTACTTGTTCCCTAGGACAGCCGGGACAGGTGGAAATATTTTAACATTTCAAACTTTTGCAGTTTGAAATCATGTTATACAGTTCTGTAACCAACTTATGATCCATTAGTGAAATGAAAGTATGCTGCACTTTTAATTTATTGGCCTCGATCTGTCAAGGCTGGTATGGGTAACTAGCTAAAAACTTTCTCTTCCGTTAAGGTAAGTCAACTAGTCAATCTGTCCCACTCTAGTTACGTAACCATAATTATGATGTGTCAGCACTAATGATTAGAGAAAATTCTTTGTCAAATATTTGTTGTGTTATTGTAGGAATTGTGTGGGATATATACATTGCAGTACTGTCAACCACAGTTTCATGTTGTGGTAATAAAATATGATTCAGCAATAAGTGGTAAGAGATATGTGCTACATAGTATGTGGTGGAGATGTGCTAACAATGGCAGTGTTTGGGTGTATCATGTTGACTGTCTGTGCAGCTGACCTCTAGCTTTATCTCCCCTTGTGACGGCTGACTGAAGGTGACTATGGTTATGCGTGGGTGTGCTGTCGACATCTACGACAACATAGGCTGTGTCCCTTGTTAGCTCACCAAATAGCAAGCAGTAGCTGATTATCGCCTACATTGTACGTCCACAGTGTTCAGACAGGCTATGCAACCTTCATTCCACACACTCGTCAAGCCCAACCAGAGACTCTTTAGTTAACTGCTTACATTTTTCCTCTGCTGTGATGTCCTGAGTTCATTGTTGAAATAAGGTGTTGATTACAACAATGGATATATGTTACATCAATCCAGCAAGCGTTACATGAAGTATAGGTGTTTGAACTGTTATAATTATTAAGCATAAAAGCAGGTGCCTGTCGAGAGCTGCCAGCTGACCTTAGGTGTAAACACAAGTTTAAAGACTTAAGGTAAGCACTGCACATATGGTGACTTATTTAAGTGTATTTCTGCCTTTAATTATACAATTTTACTTGTTACTGAGGAAACATACCAATTGAAACTTTGAGATGTACAATGTTAACTAACTTAACAGTCAGGCTTTCAGCATTAATCCAAAACTATTTGGAGAAATTATTTCCTGACATCTTGTATTTCTACTCTTCTATTTCTTCTTTCATTTTGTGTAGTACCCAAAACATTTAAATATTTGATAAATGATTATCTGTAATTGAATAAAATAACCATGATGGCCTTTGGATGTCCCATAATAAATAAATTAAGATTATAAAAAAAAAATTCAGACTATTATTTTTTTTTCCACAAAATAAATAATCTCCCTTTTTTTCATATTGAAAAAAAAATTTCATTTAATTTGGAAGGTCTAATTTCGCCACCAATTAGGCCTCTATAGCTCCTTTAGTTGATAGGCTATGTGCATTTTAAAGCAAAGAGCAGCTCTATCATTAAAGATTAACATTTTTTTAAAGTATTCATTCACATCAAAATTTTATTGCATTTTAGCAAGAGAGATGACTTAGCAAGTGGCAGGCCTAACCATGCTTTTATGAAACTTCATATAATTATTTATTAGATTGTTTATTACTAAAGGTATTCCCAAATGGTTGATACATAGAAAACGTATACAAATAGTCCAATATTCACTGATTGATATGCAACTTGTTTTATTAAAACAATTGCTGTACATGTGGAGAAAATGGCATTAGAACATCTGACTTTCATTAAGAGTCAGCTGTGATTCTTGAGTGATGTCACCAGGGGAATTCACCAAGTGACTGGTATAGAAACCTGGTCCCCAGTTTGTTATTTCTCACTGTCTAGCAATTCTTCGAATATCTCCGGTAAGGAGTCGTCATTTTCCGCGGCAGAGTTTACATTATCCGCCACAGACTGTTCCGAATGGAGTTTACCCTGTCACAGCTCAAATAACTTGCTTGAAACGTCGCAAGTTTGTAAGTGAATAAAACAAATTTTAACAGTAAAAAATATACTGGATTTATTTTACAGATAGTTTATAGTATTATCTTTGTAATTCAGTCACTTTTAATCTGATTAAAACCCATTTGGGAATACCTTTAATGATATATTATCTGGTATGACACACCATTTGTGTTGGATAACTTTTATAGGAAAACAAATGTTACAATTAAAACTCAACACTTATAAATATAGTTATTTTATTAACATTATAACATTTTCTCATTCTACAATATGTGGGCGGTTAGAGGGAGCTTCATGTTGCCGTCTCAAAGCTAAAGCGGAACAGGGAGCCGATCTGTTTGTGGTGTCTGTATTGCATCCTGTTGTTGTGGTCCTGTATTTGTCCTGTCATGTCTTTGTTTGTTGCCAGTGGTGTCGAGGGTGGTTTCCTTCATCCATTGGACTGGCACGTCGTCATATAAGTAAAATACCTTTGAGTACGACGTTAAACTCCAATCAAAAAAACAAACATTCTACAATGCTATAATGCCAGTTTGAACAGATCTATATCTTCCTTGAAAAAAGTCCATCAGAATGCGTATTGTTATGTAATTAACCTCCATGTACTTCACTGCAGTGAAGCTCTACTTTTGGAGTCAAAGAAGTATGTGCAGTGTATAAACCAGTTTAAGAAGTATGATCTAAATGAGTCTCTGGTATATGATGTTAACGACCTCTGATGTGTATTATCAGATGAGCAGCGTCATATGTAGTAGTATCTTTCATGCATATGCCAGCTAGCTAAGGGCAGTAGGTGACCAAATCAGTTTTACCAACTTGGCTTAGCAATGGAGGATCATTATATTTTCAACATGACAAGTACATGCACTTCACATTGTACAGTATAGTTACTGTTACTATTGGTTATTTCCAAGGAGAAAAAAATTTTAAAGTCTGCAACTTTCTGATAGATTGTTCTAAAATTCATTCAGTTCACCAGAAAATATTTTAAGGGAGCTTTATGATAAAGAGCACGTATATGTCACATAAACAAGTTAGATTTTTTTTCTTTAAATTTATGTGTAGACTGGCTATGAATAGTATATATACTCAGCCTGTGTTATACATGTATGTAAAATTGTCTTGAATTTTACATAATTATCAAAAGGTTCTCTGAGCTAAGTTATGGCCCTTACGGTCCTATCTTTTCAACATGATAAATCTACAGGTTTTCTGTTCAGTAGCTTTGTATCTTGTGTTGTCTCTTTACTTGTCAGTTAAAGGTGATTTGACTTACACACCTTTATACTGTATGATTGAAATAATCTCAACTCCAAGCACTGCTTGCCATAAGTGATATTGTGCAAAAGCAGACCTCCAGACCTTATTGCCCTCAGGGGTTTTTATGTGTGTTTATTGTGTTGATATGATTTGAATAAATTAAAAACCCTTAAGTGAGTTGTTGTTTTGAGCAACAAGTTGGAAATAGTAACCAGGGGTTAAGCCAGAAATCAAAAGTATGGTGTCCAAAATGGTCATTATGTTTCAGTTTTTAAATTACTGGGTGTCCAATTTTGACAGTTTCCTATCTCCAGCATGTTGAAATTTCATAAAACTGGGTGTCCAAATCAGGCAATTGTTCACTTTAGGGTGTCCACTTGGACGGGTGGAGTGGTGCCTGCCTAAGCTGCTGATAGTAACCAAACCTCAAAGCTGCATGGTTGCGATAATCACAGCATGTTTTCTGTATTGTTTGTAGCCAATCATGTTATGGTTGATTTCATTCTGTCTGGCATATTAAACAATATAAACATTCAGTCGTATATGAAATCCCCAAAATCTGCGATCATCATTATGTATGAATTTTAAACATTCCCAAACGTTATTGATAGGTTTTTCTTATGTTGATTGATCGTTACCTGCTGGGAAACAACAACGAGTTCAAGGGGAGGGCTTAATATATTTACAGCAAAAAAAAAAACAGACCACTTTCTAGGCATATTTGGTGTGACAAGGAGACGTGCCCCTTTTTCTGGTGCCATGCCCCTAATATTTGTGACTCGTCTCCATGCCCCTAATATTTGTGACTTGTCTCCATGCCACTAATACTTGTGACTTGTCTCCATGCCCCTAATATTTGTGACTTGTCTCCATGTCCCTAATACTTGTGACTTGTCTCCATGCCCCAAGGAATACTTGTTGTCCTGTGACTGGTACAGATGGTCCCTGTCCTTAAAATAGCTTGCAAAATTCAATTTTTTAATAATCATATCATTTTGGTCAAATTGATTCAGACACAGAAGTTAGATGCCATTTTGTTCGCCTGACATTAACTTTTGTTTATTTCAAAAGAGCTGCAGTCATGTTTTTTCACCATGAACCAGTAATATCCAACGGTTAATCGAGAGAAACAGTGCCAGTAACCAAAAAAAGTTCACAAATTTTTTCAAAATTAACTTATTTCTTTTCCCTGACCCTTCCTCACTTCGGCACTTGTTGGAAATTACCCCCAATGTCCCACCAAATTCCTAACTAGAAATCTAAACTGGAGGAAATATTGAGCCCAAAATGAGATTTTCACTCTTAAGTCCTTACTAAGCACTCTTGCTCTAGACTGCTATATCTCTGACTGCACAAAGAAACCACTTTATGTTATATAACAAAGCTCTGTTTCTCAAGCAGTTATTAGATTGATTCAAGACAATTTCTTGTTAAAGGTGTTTTACAATCTTATTTTCCTGTTCTGCTGCAGCTTATTTGTACAGATGTGTGCATATTGATCTTCGACAGGTTTTGAATATATATTGGTGGTCTGTTCCTTTTTTTTTCTAGCCATATTTGTTTTATTTTGTACTGAAAAATATTACATGTTTTAGGAACAACAACAGCAATTCCTTAAATATTATTCAAGCTTAATAACTTTGACCATTGCAGCAATTATATCAAATGTAAGTGACAACCAAAAGTAAGCCCTGCATTGTAAATTTGCAAGAAATGTTGATAAATTCAATGCAACAGGTCCTATTGCGTCATAAAATACAAATGACCTTGACATTTATACGATGCAGTCTTTCCAGTTTTCAGCTGGTTTCTGGAGTCAATAAAGAGACATTTACAACACAAGATGTTAACACTTGAAACTGGCTTGTGAAATCTGATGCACAAACCAATCTATTCTACAGTTCCCTGGCTTTTGAACTTTGGCTATGCATTACAGTTTTACACGATTTTATATTCAGTGATGACCCTATTGCAAGACTAGGTCAGCCTAGAAAGGAAATTAATACTGTTGACTTGGGTAGAACTGGAATTGAATAGGTAACAGAAATACATATTTGGATACAACATTTATTAAGGAGCATTATTAAATGTGATTCAACCAGTAGAGATGTCTGATTTTACAATTTACCTTTTTCAGGCCTGTGCTATTGGTTATTTTAGAAGGACTGATTTTGACAAATTTTGCCATCTGATAATCAATGAAGTTTGTAATATTTTAAAGCAATTTTGCTTTAGTTTCACAAAAACACATTCATATATTTAAAAAAATCTGCAAAGCAGGGAAAACTTTAAATGTTAGGTTACCTCACAAAATTTTGAGAGGACCAATTCTAAGGTTATGCCAGATTAAAGATTGAAGCACAGGCCTGCTTATTATTGTCTGTAGGTAGGATTCTGAATGTCACTTATGCCTTGATCCCAGCGGCCTTAGGAGGGTTGATCTGTAAGCAGCCAGTTTAAAGTCATGTGTTTTTTGGATTATGGTCAGTTTCCATCCCTCTTGATGCGATGTAATTCAGAATTAACCCTGTCACCATTAAAGGTATAAATAAAAATAACTAAATTAAATATGGTTTTTGTGGAATAATATTGTTCATTGTCATCTGCAGTTCTTTTTATTTATTTATTTATTTTTTTCTTTCCTTTTTTTTTCCATGCATGAGAACTAGTATGAGTACATATCTAGTGTTTTTACCTTTATCAGTTCAATTTGTAATCTAGAATGAACCCTGTCATCATTAAACATATAAATAAAAACAAATAAAATATCGTTTTTGTGGAATAATATTGTTCATTTTCGTCTGCAGTCTTTATATATTTTAAATATATATATTTCTAAAAGCAATCACACTGACACAGGGATGTAGATCAATTAAATTCGAAAATAAATATATATATATATTTATTTATTTTTTCTTTCCTTTTTTTTGTCTTCCCTTTTTTTTTTTTAGGTATGAGAACTAGTCTGCATTCATATCTATTGTTATTGATTTTGCATTTATCAGTTCAATATATCTATATATATCTATATTTTTTTATTTTTTTTCATGTACATGTATATATTTTCCAAGAAAGATCTTTTGTGTAGACTAATGTCCTGGCCTGAAGAAAAATCAAGTGATTGCTGTAAAAACATATAGAGCTTGCGAATAAATGTCATCAGCTCATGGAGATGAAAGTCTTCTTTATAAAAGGGTTTTAAAATAACTTTCCACGTAAAGTAGTGTAAATCCAACTAATTAAACAGATACCTGGATGTCCGATATTTTTTACCTTTTTGTAGAAATTCTCCCATGTCGCATATCAAAGTTGCAGAGTTCTTTAAGTGTTGAATATTACTCTATTATTTTATTCCTTGTCTATGTGGGTTACTGGAACAGGAAGCTTACCTGGCTCATTAAAAACTGTGGCATCTTATCAAAGAGTTTTCCACCAGATCCATCTGGGGAATAGAGTTTTCATCCAGGTGTCCTCTGGCATGAAGTTTGAGTACAGTAGGCCACTTGCTTTGATCCATAGAATTTTTCTGTTTTTTATAAATTTATTTGTATATATGTTATGCCAGATTGAAAGATGGAATGATGATGAAATAAACAGGGCCAACTTCCTTACCAAAGGGAGTGATGGGTTAAAATTCCTTGAATCAATACAAAATGGCTTCATTATCCTAGTTTTAACCTATCAATGTTCTATTACTACTTAACTAATATAGGTTTTATTTCATGAGAAAAGAAAAAAGTTCAGTCTTAACCAGCAGGTGGTTGTGACACAGCTACAGTCAAGATGATCTGTTTGTGGTTTCTGTGTGTTGTGTCCTGTGATTATCTGATTTTTGTTTGTTGCCAGTGGTGTCTACTGTGTCTAGGGTGGTTGTCTTTGGTTCACCAATTTGACTTGTATTCCATCAAATGAGTGACATAACTGTATTACTATTAACAAATATATTGACCAATTAGACAAACATAGTATTATCTTTGACCAATGACATTAGGAATCAGTGACCGATATATTTTAACCTCTGGCTAAGGGCAGTTTGTTTGAAGAGTGGAAATGCTGTCTTAAGTTAGAACGGGAGGAAAATTAACTTTCCAATATTATTGAAAGCTTCACATCTTGGTTCTGCTAGTGTTTATTATTGTTGGAATACAATTTTAGAAAAATGGCTAGGGCTAGGGCTGATTAATATGGTGTCTTATTTGACTATTTAATAGTATTGCAATAGTTTGTAACACTAGTACTCAGTTAACATTGGTACACTAATGACACTATTCCAATACTATTGCTTGGCAATGAATTGGTAAAGGGCTTTTGTTATTTTTTTAAGCCTTTACGTTAGAACAGTGTGTGAGTCAGTTACTTGTGACAATCCTGATAGTCATTTTGATGCCTGTGAAAAGCTATTAAGCTAAGAAGTTGCATGCTGAGAACACCTGTTACCCTAACCATTATTACTGGTCAGAGGCAGCTATCAGACTTAGTGTGGTAAGACTTCAAATAAACACCCAATACATCAACTGTAAATTGATACCAAAGCTTGTCGTGACCATTCACAGCATGTCTTATGTTTAACTGTTCATATAGATCACGATGTTATTAGGTAAGGTATACTCAGGTTTGGTTTGTGAGAGAAACACTTGTATATATATCCAATGTTTTGTAGCTGAGCATTACAACCAGGAACTGATATTTCAATGATCAATGGCCTCAACTGTGTATTACATGCAATTTGTTGAAACCATGGTGAGAATTATCCCCTTGTTTCTAGGGCAGGTGGGTATTAAAAACTGTTGGAGATTGAGAGGGAGCTTGTCCCAAGCCCACGGCCGTTCTTAGCTATAGCGTGCACTTACTATTCCGACTTCAAAGTACTGTTCACTCAATCGAGTCCATCTGTCGACCATCAGGTATATGAGTGAGTCACACGATGTGGCTATAGCATCCGGGTGGGGGGTATGTTTTAGGAGGTTTCCTACCCGTTTTTCATCCTAATGAGGCTAGGAACAGTTTAAAGTAGACAATCCGTCATCATTCCTGACTCGTCATATAAGTGAAATACCTTTTATGTCTTTCTTTAAGTTCACATGAGCTGTCAAGGGTGGTTTCCTTCATGTATTTGGCTAATACCCACTTCTGTGCAGTGAGGGGCAAAAGTAACACAATCAAACAAACAAGTCTCTTGAAAACTAAGTGTAATAAATATGAAGCATGCTTGACTCCATTCTGTGGCTCAGCTGCGTTAATGAGCCCGTTCCTCATTGCTAAGTAGTATGTCAGCCTCCTGGTTCTCCTTTGATCTAATAATCACTGACTCAAGTTACGCAGTCTACCTGATGTATAGGTTTCAGTCAAAGGAGATGACACAGTAACACAGTTATCATGGGACAGTTTTATAAGATGTTTCCTCTTGATTTTCCACCATGTTTATTTATGAAAAATAGTTAATACATGTACCATTCAACCTCAGTCAAATAAACATTGTGTGCATTTAAATATAATGAAGGATGTGTTTATACTGATGATTCGTGGTCTTGGTTTATTTCCTGATCCAGGGTGATTTTACTACATTGAACCACAAGAAAAATAATAAAAGGGCAAAATAATTAAGCCATCAGTAGCCCTATTACCTTCATTTATTAAAGTAAAATGTACAAATAAAATTTGTTAAAGGATAAATTGGAAAAGAAGTTTGTCTGGTACTGAAGACACTATTAGGAGAGAACATACTTTGCCATGCATCATTCCATAAACCAGTCAGGAGTGTGAAATCTATTCTGTGATATTTAAGTCTAGAACCTAGAACACTTCCTGCTTAGTCCACCCTTTAATATGGCGTAAAACTATAATCTTAAGTCACTAGGCCACATAAGCCTATATAGAATAAATGTACACATTGCTAAAGGTGGCTGATCAGCTCTGTACTGACATGCCTCTCGCCTCTCGAATAAATCATGTATAGAAGTTCGGAAAATCTTTTGAGATATTTAAATTACAGAATCGATGAGCTTCAGTTAACAACTATGATGTAAGCGTATACCAAAGTTAACATTTTGCCATAATAGAAAACATTTGTATCGTATATCAAGACTTTGCCTTAATAAATCACAGTTTCTTTAACATTACATAGAGTACCTAGCATCTTTCTAAAATAGAAATTATCTATAATATTATGCCAGTGACGAGTTAAGAATGGAAATATTTCTGTCTGAAATCCTAACATATATTTTATTAGTTTCTGAAATTGGCTTTTCTGTTTTTGAAGTTTGGCTAAGATCGCCTAGTACCATCTGCAGAAATGTTTACAATGTAAGATGTCGGCAGATATTTTAAAATAGGTAAAAATGTTACATGTTCAAATTTTTAAAAGTTTATCTTCCATATTTCCTTTTTATATCAGTTAGTTGAATATTGATTCTTAAAGTGACATTTAGAAGTCCGGAGTACATAAAACATGGAAAGACTTAAGTATGGATAATAGCTTCCTAATTTATTGGATACTACGTTTCTATCTCGTACTTGATAACGATCTCTGAAATGAAAATGGAAACGTAGTATCCAATAAATGAAGAAGTCTTTCCATGTTTTAGTTGAATATTGGATATTGGTTAATTTACTCCTGATGACACTACAGGCATATGTATTTCGAAACATTATGTTTTATCACAAAACAAGAAGTGGTTGTGCAGAAATTAATACCGTAGTGTATATTACTCCGATTCTGAATGTCGTTCAGAACTGATTGTGAAATAGGGTTGTATGTTGTATTATTCAAGCTACTTGTAAATGTCACCATTTTTTAAAATATTTTTTATTACCCATTTGCTGAAAGACTTTTCTCATGATTATCTCTAGTGAGGTGTACAGAGTACTCACTTTTCTACTTATTTTGTAAAACCTGTTGTTGATGAACCGGGAGAGAAATCGCCCCTCAAACCTTCTGACTGTAACACTCTTGCACTGTACAAATGTGGACTCCCATAGAAGGGCCTTAAAACAGCAAAACAATGACCAATGTAATAACAATTAAATAAGTAGAAGTCACTCCTCCAGGTGGGAATGATCAGAGCTTGTGTATATATACATGTATCTCTATGTCTTGACACTATTGAAGGTGAGTGTTTTCCTGCTGATGTGTAAAGTTCTCCAGATAAGGGTTGATCTGAGAAGACCTGTTTATGTTAGTTCTGATAGTGATGATGTAATGCTGTAGATTTGCCACCACGGAGCACATGCATCAGTCATGAGCCAACACTTCAGAATGCAACCCATGGCTCACTTTGTTTATAAATCATTTTATCTTCCTTTTTTTTATTGCTTCGTTGTCGATGGACGTAAATGGACACCATTCTGAATTGCGTCAGACTGAAACGTGAAATGATTCATGTACTAAAACTTCATGAACTGATACTTCAAACTGACACAACCAATCAATCAATCAATCAAACTGACACAATGAAATTTTTCAACTAAAAAGATAACCAGTTATAAAAAGGTTTTAAAAAATTCAAAAGAATTTTGAAAGGATGTAACGTTAATGTTGTGGGGGCTGGAGGGAGGGTCGCATGCCAGCGGGCTCTGAGTTTAGGACTTCAGAAGGACTACCAAGATGATTGGTTTAAAGTATTAACAGTGACCTGCATGCTGGTATATTAGTCAAATGAAATTAGTTTAAACTTTACAAAGTATGGAACAAAAAGATAAAACAAATAAATAAATAAACAACTTCAGATAAAAGAAGACCAGCTGCTGTGGTTTTCCTCAAAGCGATACTCCTGGCTGAAATAACCTCTATATCCCTGAAAGGTTACCATTAAATATACTTAAATATGGCTTCGTTTCTTCGTTTTATAACATAACCCGAGTGTTATAGGTATATACCTTTCTACTACCACTGGCGGCTGACATTTTGGACGTGACCGCCTTTTCCATGACGTCACGCGACTAACACTCTTCTGTGTTACCGGTTAATAACCTGTGTAAACCAATGACCTATATAGGTGAATTTCAAAGGTTTAAACAGTCGACTACAGGTCTTGTGTTGTAGGCACTTTTTTTTAAAAGAAAGATATTTTGATTGGTTAATATTTGTGGAGCTCTTCTGCTTAATGATAAACGATCCAAGTATAAAACTGATACAGCTCGATTAGAAATCTAGAGAGCATGACTGAACACAAAAAATGGTGCCCGTTTTACATATACGCATTATATTGCAGCAAGGAGTATCCCTTTAAACTTTACAAAATATGCCCCCCCCCCGTTTGGCTCTACCAATCATGTGGCTGTGTTTAAATGAGACTTTCTCCCAGTTTTACACTGTATTTAGGTAAAGCAGAGTAATAAAGTCATAAAAGTGAAATACCCTTGAGTACGAACAAACAAACAAGTATGAAAATAAGATGTGAAATATTCATGCCATACCAAGTTGAAATACTGCTGAATGTGAAGTAAAACACCAATCAATCAATCAGTCAATCAATCAATCAATCAATCAATCAATCAGTCAATTAAACATGAAATGTGTGCTGAAAATTGTGAATATACTATATAAACAAAAATCAAAAAATGACCTTTTCTGATATTTGCCTACCCTATATAAACTCTTTGCTTTCATAGCTTTAAGGTCTTACTGGACCCCTTGGTCGATTTCAGAACACATGTTGTATTTAGTCTATTATGCAGAAAAGTATCAATATATGTGTATATTTTTGGAAAGCTTGAATACTCAGCCTCAGGATAACATAATTGGGAATGGGATGAAAATTCAATTATTTTTTCTAAAAAATAAATGTTGGCAGAAAAAAATAGACTGCATGTTTCAAAAGTTTATTTCTAGAAGTGCAGAAATAAGAAATAAGACTGAATAGATTAGTTGACCTAGTAAAATAGTCCTTGAACCAGTAAACGATGCCTCATTTTTGGGGAAAGTCATAAAAATGTAAAATATGACTTTCAAAAAATATTTTAAAAAATCAAGGACAAACTTCTAAAAGTTGAGTCACAATTTACTAGATTGCATTGTGCTCTTTATAACGGTACAAATTTGAACTTTCTGACAGGATAGTTTTCTAGGAATACACCATGGAATATGTAGGGTCTGCTTAAAACTGAAGTGACAAAAATAGGCAATTAAAGTTTTGCCACTTGGATATGATGAAGGGAAAACTAAACTATATGCTCAAATTTGAACTGTTTGTAATTAGAATTTGGATTTATTTTTTTCACCAACTGAACATATAGTTTGAATATCTTACTTTTTATCCAAGTGAAAAAAAAATTGATGAAGGGAAAACTAAACTATAGGCTAAAATTTGAACTGTTTTTAATTAGAATTTCAAATTATTTTGTTCACCCACTGAACATACAGTTTGAATATCTTACTTTTTACCCAAGTACTAAAAACAAATTGGTACATTTTAAGCCCAATGAGTCCAGCAAGACCTTAACGAGAAGGTTCAGTTTTGAGTGGACATACAACGGTAGTTTGATTGATGTGTTTGAATTGACCTGGGTGTGTTACATTCTAGAGTATTGTCATTGTCTGCCTCAATAATATGGACTCATAGCTTTCCCTTTTATACACTGTTTTAGTACTGAACTATGTCTGTCAATGGTCGTTATTCTTTGAACCCCTGGTCTGAAAAAAGCGGGATGTAATGTAAACAAATTGAAAATATTATGTCACAACATTTGATCCTCACAGTATTCATAGGCCTGCGGCTGTGTCTACTGATCGTGGTTAGCGAGTGCACTTACTAAAGCCTTCTTCGATGTACCGTTCACCGTACCTGTCGACCCTCTGGTATATGAGTGAGTCACAAGATATGGCTCCAGCCATTGCTGGGGTGGTTTTTACGAGGTTTCTCCTCGGTTTTCCACAAGTGGGCAATCGGTCATCATGTAAGTGAAATAGCTTTGCGTACCGCATTAAACCCCAATCAAACAAACAAACGCAGTATTCATTACATTTTAGCCCATGCCCATTTAATTCAAACTAAAGTTTCAATTAAATTTCTTAATAATTTCTGTGGTGACCATTATGTAAGGTTTTATTCTATCATGGTAATTAAGATCAGCTATTAAAGGTTACACGTAGGATTGATTTTTGAAACAATATTCTGGTCTGTTGGCAGAACAAATGAATTTTAACAATGATGCTACAACTAATTTGACATTTTTAAAAAAATTTAACAAAAAATTTTGGTTCATAATAACAATGAATTTATATATCCAATTTTTGGATACACAGTAATCTAGTGTTATGTTATATACAAGCACACTGAGCTGACGATTTTAAAGAGAAATTGTGGTTCATGAGTCATTCAGATAAAAATATAAAATACAACCACAAGCAACTGGCAAGGCAAGATAAAGTGTATGTGCTTTCAATTACGCCTGGTTAAATTACACTCAGTGTCAAGGGAATTTTTTTGTGCTCAAACTTTCATGTGTTTTATCATCCCACTGCTCTTCTTGACTGGTGTGTTTTTGTTTACGTTCTGGTTTGTTTGTGTTGTTGTTGTTGATGTACTGGTTTGTTTGTGTTGTTGTTGTTAACGTACTGGTTTGTTTGTGTTATTGTAAACATACTAGTTTAACGACAACCCTGGATTAATATTAAATTTCCAACTGAGCAAACTCCTCAAATTTGAAGGTTGTCTTACTATTTGGGCTGTTTTCTGTGTGAATAAAACCTGAGCGCCTAAAACATACTGTATGGTATAGGGAGGACTCAGAATAAAGATGGATTTATTTTGACTCAACATTCCAGTTTGTTGATCATGGGTGGTTGGAAGGAACTTCCTGTTGCCCTATTGCTCTCAAAGGAAGCCAGTTGGTTTTTTGATGTCTTTGTATTGCATCCTATGATTAGGCTGTATCTGACATCTTGTGGCCCGTGGTGTTTAAGGTGGTTTCCTTCATCCCCTGGGCTGGCATGCCCTCATGTTTTTAAAATAACATTAATTATGGCGTTAAACCTCAATGAAACAATCAAAAGAAAATGATTATTGTTTACTAGGGTTCTTCTTGGTTTTCAAATTCTACCGTATTAAAGCAGGGAACAGTGTGAAGTGGATAATCCATCATCATACAAGTGAAATACTCTTGAGTCCCATTCAAACGAACAGGGAAACCACATCGAAATTCATTCATGAGGTTACCAGCTCTTCCCTTAACAAGGCAATACATAGCTGTCTTCTCTGTCACTGATGTCATAATATCCAAATTTGTGGGGCCCACATTCATGACTTAGCGGTTAGCACATGCACTTTCTAATTTACTTCAATGTACCCTTCTTTGGTTCATGAGATCGAACATCTATCTGTTGACCATCATATATATGAGTGAGGCACATGATGTTGCTCCGTCACAGGTGGTTTTTCTGAGGTTTGGCAAGGAATAGTGTGAAGTGGACAAATCTGTCCTCATATAAGTCATAAGTCCATTATTATGAATCAATTTTTTTTTAGTAATTTTCCCATTTTCAGTTATTCTGTTTATTGCAACAACAAAAGGATTAAAGAAAATTACAGAAAATATTTTTTGTAATGAAAGTTGCCATTGATGTAAGTGTAACTCACAAATAAAGTAACCATGTTAGTGAGAGTTACTGTTCTTTGAAGGTGTAACCTGTATTGTAATCGTACTAGTAAGGGAGAGAAGCTACAGGTTGTTTTGGGCCTTGAGCCAGCCTGCTGACTATCAGCTTAACTCATCATCACCGAACATCTTCCCAGTGAGTAAGAGATGAACTAGAATCCATAGCCACTAATAAACAAGGACTACTATGAAGTAAGGAAAAGTGGACTAGGTCACCTTGTGAGTAACTCTGGTGTATGTGTGTGAAATAGTTTCTCAGTAGAGTCATGCATTTAGGCCATTCTTGTCTGCTGACATCACTCTTAGCCTAGAATGTGCTGTAGTGTCTCAAGACAATGGGGCTTTGGTAGGGGAACTAGACTAGTACATGTCCTGATAGACTACTTGTTTTATATTAAAGAGGCTTCTTTAGGGCAAGTTGTATCCCAGTCTAGATGTAAATTTATGTATTTGTTTTCTGGTAAAAAACAATATTGCTTTGCGGCTTCGGTTATCTTTCTGGTGTTCTGTCTAGATAATTTAAGAAATGTTATTATTATTTTCAACAGGTAATCAATAATTATTTCTTAAAATGGATTGAAAAAGAAAGTATTTTTGTGGTTTGGGTCATCTCAATCATTGGCTTGAATTTCAATCAAAACTTGAAGACTCACTTATTTTGTGGAACATAAGTTAAATTCTTTTGAATGATGTTTTTATGTGTTAAAAAAAATCCTAACTTGAAGCACTCCACCTAGTGGAAACATTTAGAAGGTACTCAAGAGTTATAGTGGCCCTAAGGTCAATGGTTAGCGTGTTGAACTACTGATCAGTATTCTACACACAGGGCGGACAGCCCTCTGGATAAGGCCGTTTGTATGTAGGGTGTCAATAATGTCTTAACTTAGCACTCGAGGAAAAAATAACTTTCCAACAGTATAGATATGCTGTACATTTTGGTTATGCCAGTGTCAATTATTGGTGGAATACGCCGCCATCATATCAGTGAAATATCCTTAAGCACAGGGTAAAACACCAATCAATCAATCTTCACACAGGTGGGACACCCTCAGTTGACCTCAAATTTAGGAAGGAGTCCAATGGTGTGGCTCCGTCAATCGCAAGGTGTTTTTTACCAGGTATCCTCTCAGTCCCTGTCCCCCCCCCCCCAATTTAAGTTAAGCACGGTGAGATATGGACAATTTATATTCATATAAGCGACGTGCCCCTGTTTATGAAAATTGTAATTTTGCTTTAGTCTGATAAAAGCAAGATTGAAAATCTGGAGAACAGAAATTTCTTACATTTTTGTAAACAAGCTTAATAGTAAAATACATTATGTTACTATGGCAACTTGTGACAATATCATGATTTGGCGGGTTTATCCACCAGGTGTCTCTGACAGCCTTAGCACTGTGATTAGGCTTAACTGTGTAAACCATCTAATGTAGATTTTCTAATACATTGAATAGAAAATTATTATTTAAAAAAATTAATAAGTAAGTAATTATTATTTTTATGATTCATTGCAAGTTGATTTGTGGATTATAATATGAAATACAGATTGATATAAAAAAAAATGTAACTTACGACATTTATGTTATAAAATGAAGGGGTGTCAAATTATTAAGGTACATCTATTTTAGCACAGTGGTAGATCTATTATGGTGTCTTTAACCCACACAGTCTGTTCATGGCAACAGATTTCCCTTGGAATCCAAATCTCTATTTGTCTTCAAGGAAACAATTTGTGGGTATTAACAGTAAGGCATTTATGACATGGAATTGAGAGTTCACATTTTCCCATTAATAGCAATAAACACTTACTAAAAATGTGTTAGTGTTTCTCTCTTTTTTATTATTTGCTTTGTTACCAGTAGAAATGTTTTCTTTTTATTAAACCAGATGAATATTTTTTTAGCACTCCTGGAATATTGAAATAGTATATTCCCAATGAGTGACAACTGGATAACCTGGGTCTCCCCTGTCATCCTAACAGGTGGAGTGGAGTCTCCTGTTGCCCTGGTACTCTCAGAGCTAAGGGGATTAAAACAGTGATCTGTTTGGGATTTCTTGTTTCTTTAGATTTTCCTGGGTCTTTGATTTTTGTTACCAGTTGAAGATGCTTTCCATATATTAACGAATAACCGTTAAGATGACAATTATCCCCAATCAAGCAAACATTCTGAAACATCTTCTGTATTTAGCTCTTCCATTTCTCTGTGACAATGCTATTGTAAATACATTTTGTTGTTGCTTTTTTATCATTATATTTTCGATTCAATGAAGAAATTAAAATTATGAGTTTTACTAAGTTGCCAAGTAGCTATATATCGCCAGGCTTTGCTCAGTTTCTCGATTCTTCTATTGATCTTGTTCCGAATTAAACCATTATTGACCCATATTCATCAAAGAACCCCTGTGTAATAAATGTAAAGGTCACCACTGGTTGTGTCGTAGCCGCATGCCTTAAATTCACAGTGAATGTTTCAACACTATGTCGATTGCATTATCCATGCCCAAACATTACTGATTGTATCTTGTCTTTTTGCTTCAGTTGTCTTCACTTTTTAAAGGCAAGACTTTGCGCTTCTTCATGTAATCGATTGAAGTTAAGGGCTTTCAATTAACTGATATCAGACCCAATCAGAATCAGGTTACATATAAGCACTTATGTGAATCTTATCCATGCTGGATTGTACCAGCTTTCCCAGTTGTTCCAGTTCCAGACAAGACTTTGTTCATCAACTTTTATACATGTCATCGTATTTTAGTTATTGGTGTACCATTCTTCCTATTTAGTATGGCAATTACAATTTTAGTTGTATT
Source organism: Mopalia muscosa (assembly GCA_031763545.1). NCBI lineage: Eukaryota > Metazoa > Mollusca > Polyplacophora > Chitonida > Mopaliidae > Mopalia > Mopalia muscosa. The sequence continues at coordinate 19,135 of JARFOD010080574.1, forward strand.
AAGGTGCTAAACTATTCAATACTGGGAATACACTTGAAGTTTGGTTCATCCAAAGCTGTTGAAGTCTAAAAAAAATATATATATGGTACTAAAACATTTAGTCGCCACATGTACAGGGAAGCTCAATTATTCTCCTGTAAATCATCTTAACCTTTATTTGTGAAAATTGCTACATTTTTTTTTATAGTTGTGGGATATATTTGTCCGTAAGACATTTTCTGAGAAATTCTTATGTTAAATTCTTAACCTGAAAAATGTGCCATCTGGATCCCATACATAATTTAAAGTCCTTAAAATAATTTTCATAGTAATAATTCTATGGACGAAACTTAATGTGATTTATGGTTCTTTTGAAGTACCTGATATATAAAGTCTATATCGCAAGATGTTGATATTTATGGCTTTGCTTTAGACTGAATGGTTTCTTTCAATTGTGATCTAAGTTTTCTCTGCTTCATCTGCCCCATGAGGGAGCGGGTGGGCCATGGCCCTGCAGAATACTCCCTCGGCTTCCTTAGTCGATCGTAAGAGGTGAGAAAAGAG
>JARFOD010080585.1:0-19677 GCA_031763545.1 Mopalia muscosa
CAATCATGTATGAGATTTATACGGCCAATTAAAGCTCTTGTATTGAACCTATGGATGTCTTCATTTCTGCGTTCTGAGAAAACCAAACAGCAACATACGCTACAGCTGCTGTCATAGCTTCCATTTATTTTAAAACCATGAGTAAGCTAATGACCAAATAAAAGATACACATATTTATATGGAGCTTAATGCTTCCATTTATTTTAAAACCATTGTCAAGGTCAAACGGAAATAAAGATGAATCTTTGTACAGAAAGGTTCAGGAATCCAATTGCGAAAACTTGTATAGAAGACGACTTAGTTTGGTTAAATGTGCAAACCGGTCGAACTCTTTCCGTGGTAAACAGAAAATATAATCATTCAGAAAAAATATAATTAGATATTAAACTTAAAAATAATTAAACAGAATAATTATATTTCTGCGATTTGTTATGTGTACCTGATAGGGGGAGTATGTTTCATAAAGTAAATGTGATTTAATTTTCAAGCCAACTCAATGGAAAATATTTTGTTTTTAGAAGGGCACAATTGCTGGTGTAATTCACAAGAGTTCAGTACCATAGCAGTACACATTTAATATTTTTTTAATAAATAAGCAAAATACCAAGGGCGGGGACTTCAAACAACAGTATTTATAACCTTCGGCGAAATTTAATTGGATCAAGTCAATTCGTCACACACAAAATAAATTACTCATATCTGCAGATATAAGAGATAGGTTTTCTTTAAAAGAGGGAAAAATACAACAAATGCATCTCTCCATCCAATAGAAAATGTATCCCAAGTATGTATTAAAATTTCTGTTGTTGGATTATAGGGTTATCCTCGCTTTATATCTTGTTTTGAAGTTAACAAGCCTATGCTGTTCGCGGTCTGTTTTCGAGGCAGACATTTTGTGAAACAAGTGTCAGAAATCAGCCAATCAAAAGAGTATAACCCAACTATACCATGACGCAATCTTGCTCCTTTTAAATCTGGGAAATTTAGCAATTTTCAAACCGTGTGAACTACAGCAATTTTTTTATTTGTTAATCTTTCGTGAGCAATTTCCAGTATAACATATCGGCCTGCGCTTTATAGGGCAGTTAAAACACCACTGACAAGATGGGTATGTACACTCGACAAAGAGTAGTGAATAGTCAACACTGAGCTATGATCAACTATGTCAGCTACCGTATGCTTCAGAAAGGGCGACGAGAAGGGGAAAAGGGCCACGTCACACACTCTGGTGACAACATTTACATTTAACAATCTCTTGATATGGGGAAAAAAAACAAAAAACAATTCCTGTATTTTTTTTTTTTTTTTTTTTTTTTACACTGGAATAGCTGGTGGGCTTTAGTTCATCTTATTTTTGAGGAATGGGGACTGCAGTGTAATATCACAGCACTGATAAATATAGGCCTATACATTGCAACAATACACATTGCATATACATGTACTATATATATAATGACGGTGCTTGGATCTAAACTTATAAATTATCTGTACGCTAATATTTATTTGTATTTATTTTATTCACCACAATTACAAATATATATATATATATGACAATAAGATCACTTTAATAAGTTTTGCTGACATAAATAATGTATACGTAACTCTCCTCTGCCAATGACAATTCCCACTCACAAAGGACTACGTAGATCCTGATTTAAGTGAAATAAAATAAATTTCAGATTAAAGACGTTTAGTAAGATTCTAGAATATATATTAATGAATAAATTGATAACTTGCTTATGCGAGCAAAAAAACTGTTATTTGAATGATTATCATAAGACCGTTGTGAGAGGAGAGCCACTATACTCGGGTTTGCAGTTAATAAGTAGTGTGGAGGGAATAAAGTTCTTAAGAACTTGTTCTATCATAGGTTTGGTTAACAATTAAATAATTTGCATACATAAAATATAAATAAAATGACAAATATTATATGCCGACTAATGATGATAGTTTTTAAAAATTAATTTTTGTAATTATTGACTGATCTGGGTGGCGTGTATACTGCACAATTGTTTTTATATACCGCGTTTAATTTTATTTTAATTGGATAGCGTGTGAGAAGTTCACACATAAAAACGTAAATAGGCTGAACATGAGTATTCGTTCTCTGGAAATACAATAGTATGTATTGGGTTTATGAGTAGGCCAATATCGTTAAACATACGTAGTTTTATTTCTTTTTTATTTGTGGTCAGATTTTGTCTGACAAAGGTTTAACCAACCTTAGTAATTGTGTAAGCACTATCTGTATCCATGCATATGTATTTTTTGTTATCCCCTATTTTAAATAAATGTATTGTTAATCTGTTACCACTGATCGATCAGTCACAAAATCACGGACAATATCCGTACTTATCCTTTTAAAATGAACCATGTTTCGTGTCACTAAAGTTACGATTTAAACGGTTTTTTACTGGTTCAAAGACAAATATCAGACAGCCAAATCCTTCCAAGCACACGGTCATCGATTATATTTTAATATAAAGCAATCACACTGGCACAGGGATGTAGATCAATTAAAATTGAACAATCGTCTTACGTTCTAGATAACTGCAGAGGCATTATACTGCGATGACGCAAAACCCCTTACAAATAAAAAAAATCCATTCTTGAAACATATAGCAGGTTCGGTGTAGATAAATTCAGAAAAGTATAGTTAAACTTCAAATTTTACCCCGAGAATTATGTGGGTTTTGTGTTTTGTTAAACGTCGGCTAAAGCAAACATTTAATAAATTTGTACAAGTATTGCTTGTCCAAGCGACGGATTACTTTACACAAAATTGTTAATTGCTTCGGGATTGTACCTTAAGTCCCCCGTAAACATTTTTTGTCTTGTCCAAGGAGAAAAGTTCTGTGATCCAATATTATTTTATGTTACTTAGTGAAGATTAACTTGACCACATAAATCTAAATTGGTGATTTACGTTTAGCTCTTTGGCCTTTACTATAAACCAGAACATGCAGTTGTTTATTACTCAGCAGCTTTGTGCGTATTGATGTCATCATTTTATTGATCACGTGAATCTTGTATTATAATCTTGTATTATAAACAAGACCTTGGATGTACTAAAAGTCATGCTCACCCACATATGGTAAGCTCTGTCTCGGAACAGTCCGCTCGTATACAGCTCTCCTTGTCATATACCACGGATCCAGGTAACATAGCCAATCCTTTATATTTGCAATATCTTACTTCTCTTCCAAGGGCTGTCAAAAACAAAATTTAAAAAATGTGAGAGTCGCGACCCGTTTTTGCAAAGTCAGATGAAAATCCATGCTACCAAAATCCACAAGCAGTTTCTGTCATTGCATATTTCACAATACTAAGGCCTATATACAAATACAAAAACGATGGAATCAGAATAAATTCATAGATTAACATCAAACTTTGGATAACATATAACTGACGGGTGACCAGGTTTTGATAGCTTATCGTACACATATCGTATACATTTGTGCGCGATTTCGCCCAGCGCGAACCAGACTACATACTGTGTCCTTAAGAAGTCCGTAATTAACGTTGTTTCAACATACCTGTTATGTCCAGATATGTGGAAGAGTAGCTGCAACTGCAATATATCGGAACCAAACAATACACAGACAGCACAAATAGACACACGGACAACCTCGTTTCGTCCATAATTGTTGATCATTCGGGTGAAACTTATATCTGATGGCTAATATAGTCATTAATAATCAGACACATGCCTGGGGTGTATACTTGTATCGTATATCATGGCCATGAACGCTTGCAGCTGTTGGTTGTTTTGTTATTTTATTTTATTGGCGAAGAAAAATTAGGATGAGAATTAATTAAAATTTATCTAAAACAAGTCGGTATACTATTAAAAACAAACTGGACACATGATAGGTTTATAGATCGGCATACGACCAGACAAGTATGTTGGGCCTAGTTTAAATTCAACTAACATTTGACATGGTCAGCTCTTGCCAATTTTATATAAACTGGTATATTTCACAATATATATACATAATTATTTGAGAAACATGCATAGAAGGGTCATTTGATGTTACAAACAAATTATGAAAAAAGATTGAATTCGTTTTAACGAATTGAGCTTGAAAGAGGTAAAACTGTCATAAAATAGATCAGAACTACATTTTACCCGTTTCGTCTGCTTTCATTTTCAGTGAACCGTACTCCGTACCCAAAATGCCTACGCCTGGGCTATTATACCTACAGAACTGATTTTTTTTACACATTTATCTCATCATACAAAACTAAAAATGGTCATTCACATTTGAAATATCTGTTTTCGTTTTTTAGATAAAAATGAAATTTCTCTATTTTTACTTATTTGTTAGGATTTTCGACCTAGAACACAATATTGTAAAAAAATAAGAAAACGGGAAAAAACTGAATGACCTTTTTTTTTAGTTTATATAATGTATTATACGTTGATGTAAAATTGATCAGTTGACGTAAATAGTGTAAAAGAAGTAGCAATTTGAAAAAGAGGTGGCAAAACTTTACTTTTTATGCAAAATATTTTTTCTGTAAGTTTAAGAAAAAAATAATTTACTTATCAGAAAAAGACGATTCAGAATATATATACATATGTAGCAAAATTCACAGTAGTTTAGAAGTAAAACTTCAAAATGTAAAAACACTATGTATCGGGGTTATAGTATCCTTAAAACAATCCAATGCAATAAAACTGTAAAGTATACCTTATTTCATCGACTGTCTTTCTTTTGTTTTTTTTTTGTTTTGTTTCAATAATCCTGTATTTGTATCAAAACGAATCACCTGACTTTTTTTATATCTGAGTCGCAATGTTCATAGTTATAGTTGTCTTTGAAAAGATCTTCGTTTGTCCAATAGATTGTAGATAATACTACGGGGATGGACGGCGATTAATACAAAAAGTTTATTTGAGCATATACTCTATATTCATGTGTTCGCATGATGGCTCGCCTGAGATGGGCTTCTATAACGTTGGTGGTTATAAATGTTTTGAGCACGTACTCGACACTAACTCCCTGAACTTGGGGGCCTCGTGGCCGTGGAACTGATCTGTCTATAGATCAAATGCACCACCTTGATTGTCTTGAATGCTTCAAGATGATTGGAAATTCCACCGTTGTTAGTGGCCTTGTGGTGATGACTTTAAACTTTGAATTTTTACTCCTGGGTTTGGCATGCTTTAAACCGTTTTCAGGGTTATGGTGGCATGATTGTATCTGGTATCAAAGGTGTATTACTCCAAATTTCCCATCCTATTACGCACATTATAAACTCGAGTTTACTTCTGAAATTGTTCCAGATTTCCCAAATTTGGTAAAATAAGCCAATTTTCGATTCTGGCGATAGGCTTTACTTGGTAATGTACCACCAGATCTCTGTATTGTCCAGTTTAAGAAAAATAAGCCAGTAAACGGTTTTCAGCATGATAACGAATTTTTAATGGTGAAAAATTCTTTATAATGCTCAGGAGGGGTGTCACCATCACTACTCAACACAGCATGCTGTTACAACAGCTCTCTACGGCCATATTACCTCTGCTTATCACAACTCTATCTACTTTAGTAAGTTACTTTCATACATGTCCTAAGTATTTGATACGTCAACCACTAATGTATACACACTTTAAACTAGACAACTGCGGCTTTCGTTCTTCTTCAAATGATTGGAATCAAAGTTACCTAACCAATTGAAACCAATGACAACCCCCTTTTTTCGTCTGCCACGGAGTCCACCAATGCACTATAGTGGTTCCCCTTCCTTTCGCACTTTATATCAATGGAATTGCAAGGTTATCAGCTATGATGATACAAATGTATTATTCTTTAATCAACTTCATCAGCTCTCTCGTTAATTTCGCCCGCAGAAGTATCGTGTGCGCTTCTTAATCCTACTTCGATTTACCGTTCACAGAATTGAGTCTGTCTGTCGACCATCTGGTATACCCGGCAATCTCATGGGGTGGTTTTCCAAAGACTAGTTTGAAGTGGACAACCGTCGTCATAAATGTGAAATACCCTTGAGTACGATATTTAACCCCAATCAAACAAACAAACAAACCATTGTTACTTTTGACCATTCTTTGCATTTCAATCTGATATTTACAGCTATCCTACTCGAACTCGTATTCCTAATCTACATCGGCGCTTTAGTCTTTCTCGCTATTTGATGAGATACCTCCATGTTTAAAATGTCACACTGGGATTGAAGAACTGTCAACAGTACTTTAACATATGTACTTAATCCTTATCTGTAACTCCAAAATTAAAGATAATTGTATAAGCCAAATATACTCTGGCGTATGTATATGTTGAGCGAAATTTGGTTGCCTCCACCTATGTATTTGTGGAAGGGATTTTATTTATCCTGCCTATTTCCCCAGCTTTAAAACAATTTCACTTTAATGGAAATTGCCATTTAACAGGTATCAAAGCCCTATTTTTCAAACTGCTTCTATCTTCTTCTTCGGGACTCGGCGTGCCAGTGGCTGATAGCTAACTCATTTTGTCCATCGTGACGTCACATGGCGGGAATTTTGACAAGAATTGTCTTATAACCAAACTCAATTTTCTCAATTTTTACAAATTTTAACTTATTTGATACACTAAACGTTGCCCTTACAGAATGAGACGTCTCAACATTCAAACAATCTACATGTCCGGCCTGGGGATCTGTCCTGGAGTATACTACATGTATATCATATATAGGTGTCTGACATGGAAATTAATGTATATTTTATTCAAAGTGGGTACCTAAGAAAGTTAAAGCACAACCGGCTTTCTCTTTCTCTCTTTTCATTATACAAACAAAATCTAATTTATTAAAATATCTGCGCACAAGATTATTTTGCCTATTCATGTTAACAAATTGGGTAATAAGTTCAAAAATCCCTTCTAGCTAGAAACACAGACCAGAATAAAGCGATTTGTCAGTTAATTTATAGAGCATGAAACAATTTTTCTAGTTTATCTTCCTTGGCTCATACTTGATACAACGTACAATACGTCATAGAATGAAATCTGAAATTGAATTTGAATTTTAAAAATTACCGATTAGTGGATAAAGGGATAAAGGGTTGCTCTTAACAGTCAAATCTTTCAACAATTAACAATTATCTTTGACACTCTGTGGGACTTTTTGGTCTTGTGTTTCTCTCGGTAGTTAGAAGAAGTATACTAAGTCGGTAGACACTACCTCAATCATAAAAATGTTTATTATTTTTTACAATGTAACCTCTGTTTTATGGCAAGCCATTTTATCACTTACGTCTCTTAAGAAAGAATAAATATTTATTTTACACAAGTGACAATCTTTTCCAAATAAGTAATTAAAAAATCCACATATTTTTTTTATTTTACACAAGTTTTCACTTATGTCGAATAAAAATTAATTCTGCATATGTTTAATTCTTTTCAGCGTAAGTAAAACTATTTTAACATACGTAAATTCAAATATGTTTTTTACATATGTGAAACTCTTTTGCACATATGTTGTTTTCTTTTTTACATATTTTAAATTCTTTCTCACATATGTGGAAATCGTTTCCACATATGTAAAATAAAACATTTATTTTACATGTGAAAAAGAATTTCAGATTGTGAAAAAGAATTGGACGCATGTGAACAGGAATTTAACATATATATATAGATAGTGATAAAATGGTTTGCCATAATGCTCTGCGTTTTTGTAATAATATATGTATATATTATTTTAATAAATCAGGGTTTTTATGTCTTCTTTATTACACAATAAACTACAACCTGTCATAGTCTCTTAAATGCACTTTTATTTTTCGTCGATTCTTTCTTGACATTACTTTGCCGCTTTGTATGATCTGGGAATTTACTCAAGATTGAATCAATGACTTAATTTTCTAATATCCTTTCTTTTTAATTGTTGGAATGTCTGGTGGACAGTTCAAGCTGACAATTCGGGGATCACATCCATCTGGTACAACCACATAGCCCTTGTCTACTCCAATAACACCAGCGTTGATACCAATTCTAAACGGAAAAAAATAACATATATTTTTTCTGTGTCAAATGGATCGTTCCATTTGTAAGAATGAGCTTTTATGATTTGAACCTTTTTTTTAATTTCTTTAGTAAGATTTGACTGTGGTTTTCTCATAAGCCAAAAACCGACACTTTACATAACTATGTAAGCGCCACGTGTAATTTTCGTTCTTTGTCACGTCTTGTCACGTGAAAAGAAGTCTTATCTTGAAAAGTGTAGCTGTTATCAATTTATTTATTCTTAGTTGGGGATAAAATAACTAGAATGATGACCTAAACAAGCTATCTTATATTGGTTTAAAAAAAAAAAAACACGGCTAAGGGCAGTTTATTTGAAGAGTAGCAATGCTGTCCTAACTTAGCACTAGAGCAAAATTAGTTCTCTAAACATTATGGAAACGCTTCACGTATTCCTTGTGTAAGTGAAATACACTTAATCACACCAATCAATTAATCAATAAATGCACCTTTAACATATTTTGAAGACATTAATAGCTCAATAGTTAGATCATGTTTAATTAATCCATATAGAACGCTACATTATATATTGTTATCCATAAATGTTCCTTTTGGCCTATTGCCGTGGCTTAGTCGTTAGCGTGTGCGCTTACTAATCCGACTCCAATCCTACTCCACCGTTCACGTGTCCGCCTGTCGACCATCAGATATATGAGCAAGTCAATCGCCGGGGTGGTGTTTACGAGGTTTTCTCCCATGACGCCACGTAATTAGACTAGGAACAGTGTGTAGTGGATAATCCTTAGTCATCTAAGTGAAATGCCCTTGATTATTCCGTCAAATCTCAATCAAACAAACGAACAAACATCACCTGTGGCTACCTTATTTAACTGTCTACTCACTAATCCTAGTTTGTGTACCGTTCAAGCGGTCGAGTCCGCGAGTCGACCATCAAGTATATTTGATTGTTTGTTTGATTGGGGTCGTGCCAACGAGTATATGAGCGCATCACGCGATGTGTCCCGGGTAATCACGGAGGTGGTTTTTACGAGGAGGCTTTGCACTGTATTTAGAGAGAAAAAAAGCTGTTTATTACGGATAATGAGTGGTCATATAAGTTAAATACTCTTGCATACAACATAAAGTCCCAACCAACCAAACCAACAATCTAAAGTTTTCCAGAATACCAAGCTGTGAAATGAGATCAGTTTGATGTATATCTTATAGATAAATGAGTTAAATGAATGAGTCATTCGTTTAATTATAAAAATTCTAGAAGGGTTCAGGCACTCGAACAGAAAACCAGACAGCCGTTTACCAATCACATTTCCTATCCTTGTTAGAAAAGTTCATTCTCTCCCGTTTGTTTATTCCTCTGCTTTCAAAGCTAGCGAGTTTGTGACTGATGAAGGGGCAGATATATAATTCTGAAAGAGCGTTACTGGTCACAGATATTACTTTTCAGCATACAGTATAAGGGCTAGGTCTTCAGGCTAGGCGAAGATTCTCAAAGCAGATCAATATGGAGATAGCAAAGACTTTTAGCTACACGCGCTTAAACGCTCAGATCTTTTAAATATTATTATATCCGCTGAGTCAGGATGAGATGTATGCTGTGGAGTGAGATTGTCCCTCAGTTGCGACATGACCTGTGTTCTCTACCTACATTTCGGAAGTGATGATTTGGTACGAAAAAAGTTTATTGAGCTGTTGCATACTATAACAAACGATGTTGAGACAATCCAAGCTGTGCTACCGAATTGTACTCTAATGTGGTCACATTTATTGCCTAGGTCATATTGGCAGGGTATGTGATATTTCTCGGGTAGAAAGGCCAGGAAAAGGTTAACCGGAAGGCCAGTGTAAGTTGTGTTTCTTTGTGGGGGGGGGGGATTCATGGCTTATATTGGCAGGATGGAGTTCACCTGTCAGACATAGGAAGTGATATCCTCCATCCAGAAGCACTGGAACAATTTTTTGAGGAACAATAAGTGAATGAAGGTAACATTAGGTGGGGATGTGTGCGTGTGTATTTCACGACTCGCATGTGGGCAAAATTGTGAGCTATCAATAATATCACAGTTTGTAGTTTTTTGCAGGAAATATATGATTCCTAAAATTTCGTCTCACGTTTTAACGTCATATTTGTATTAAATATACACTAAAAAACACTGGTTAATATGTCTATAAGTAATGGCAATAAGCTATGAAGCTAGCCAATTCGGGTTTGGTTAATTATTCTTATCCGAAATCAAGTTTCATTAATGTTATCTTAAACGTCATGACGGTTGACATGGTCGTTGGCCAAGACGGATTCTGATGACAATTTTGATAACACAAACACTGGTTTATGATGTAAACATACTCTAGACTCTACAGATCTTTGTTTAGTTAGTTGATGTTGAACGTCGTACTCAAGGGCATTCACTTATCACCACCCATCGATCGATCTTCCACTTCATACTTTGCTTAAATACGGTGGAAAATCGAGAAGAAACCTGCCAAAACAATACCTGCGATTGCCGTAACACATTGTGTGACTCAAAGCAAATATCCGATGATTGACAGGTGGATTCGAACTCACGGACGGTACATGCAAGTAGGATTGGTAGGCAGACACGCTAACCACTAAGCCGCAGTGGCTGACGCCTGCCTTAGATATTTATAGAGTAGCGTGATAACCTGTAATACTGTATTACTGTATAGGCAAGGGAATTGTCATTAGAGTTCAGGTATTGTTTGTGCTGAGCAAATTATTTCCTGAGTTTTATTGTTGCCTGGGGCCTTTGTCATTTGAATGTATTTTTTACTCCAAAAATGTAGTTTAATCTCGTTCAATATATACATTTTTTCTAATGACATAAATTACCACATTTGTGTTGTTATATAAATTCTGCCGTATATATTTGTATTCATCACACCCACGTGATATTGTGTAAAGATATACGTGCACTAGACGTGCATTATTCTACGTCTCTTAAATTATAAGCTAAGAGTTAATAAGTCGAAGCAATGAGTTAATTGGAGACATATTTTTATTTTTACTATTGTATAGACAAGAAGCGTATGCGGGTGACTGATTAGTTTCATTTATTTATTTATCCAATGTTAGATCAACATGATTAAATCCCAATCATTTACCAGCATTAATGTGGATGGAAAACTGGGTCGTAAATTTACCCAGAAAAACCACGACCGACCCACATTCGGTCGGCGGAATCGAACCCGCGGCCCCAGAGGTGAGGGGGAAATGTGGGCCTCTACACATGTTAGAGCGTACACTCTAGGCCACTCCGCCACGGAGGCTTTTTGCTGAAAATCCATTTTCCATTTTGCGGAATTGACTGATTTCAAATGAAAATATATTTCATGTCAGGTGAAACTGAATATAATTGAAATGAGTTTCTTACCCGCACACCGATAAACTGTCTTCATAACAACGGGCCTCTTCACATTTAGCCTTATTCCGAACAATAGAGCCGGGCAATATGTCCATCCCATTGTACTGGCAATATTTCACTTTAGTACCAAAAACTAGACGCATTAAATATAAAGAACAAATCTTTAAATGGTAGTTTAACAAATTTTATATAGAGAAATATATATTTGTTATATGGCCTAGGCCTACCTGTGTAATACGTTGGATAAGTGGTAGTGTGTGCGGTTACTAAACTGAACCTGCTTCGATGTACTGTTCACCGGATCGAGTCCGCCTGTCGATCATCAGCTATGTGAGGGAGTCACATTTTGTAGCTCCGGCAATCGCGGGGGTGGTTTTTACGAGGTTTCCTCTCGGTTTTCCACCGTAATAAGGCTAGGTGCAGTATGGAATGGGAAATCCGTCATCATATAAGTGAAATACCCTTGAGTACGAATGTTTACCCCAATCAAACATACAAACAAACAAACTTAGAAGTACATGTATTATGAAGTTTAAATATTGGAGGTGCGGTTTATAGGATTGAGTCCCCTTGTACATGAGGGAGTCGCATGCACGGTTTCCTCGCGGTTCCCCATCGTATATAAGTACGGCAAATTGAATAGTGAAAAGTATACGGTTTGTAGAATTCCTCTTGTAATTAAAGAAAGTAATGTAACTTTAAAGAAAACCAAACTGTAACCAAATCTACTGTCATATTCAACTGGAGTAATAATACCTTGGTGAAAAACATAATAAACGAAGACATTTTTTATTCCGTTGTTATGGGTATAATAATGAACGCTTATCGTTTTATCATGAACTTAGCGGCAATGGTATTTTTAATCCGTCTCTTAAAGCTATTATAACCCCAACCAGATGTCCTAACAAATTAATCCAAGCCACTGCTATGTTCATGACTGTATGTCATATGTTTTAAGGCTTTTTGTACCTGTGCATGAAGCACATATTGTCAAGTCTGTCAAGAAATCCTATTTATAGCCCAACCCTGATCTGTCTCCCTTCATGTTCTAAAACGTCTCTCTTACTAACATAATGTTCTCATAATGCACTTGTTATGAGACTAATTATGAAACAACCCCGACTAGCAATGGCACAAATCATTTTACTGAATGGAATAGCCACAATTAAAATATGTATGTATGTAATAAACGAAAGTGAATATACTTACCTGTGGTTTCAGTCCGAACGGTATCAGTGTAACATGAGCCCTCCACCTTAATGGATAGGTAGCATAATAACAGCGACGCAACAACGCAGATTTTCATTGTGTTGTTTGTGTATACATTAGACACGTATGTGGATGTGTATCGCTGATAAGTGTTTATGTAGTTCCGTGAAAGTCGTGTATGCCACCGGCAAAATGTTGACCCGGACTTAATTAACATATTTAATGGCATTAATTGTTCATTAAACAATATGATAAATAGCTGCCCCAAGTGTAAAGGTGTACAATTGAAAGCATTACAACTCTACTTTATTTTCAAGCAACAGGTAAATTAATTATTTTTAAATACTTCCGTAAAATTTTACCCCATACCACCCTAATAGCTTTCAGAGATCTTCCCGTTAAGACCCCTTAAGCTTATCGAGCTAACGCTTCGATGGAACAAACAGTGGAAATTGCGGTTTATAGTGAGTTAAATCGTTTAGGCGCTCAAGCAATTGCAAACGTATTCTGTCGAGAGTTTGTCGTATTCACACGAGAGGAAATGGCTGAGCTGCCGGCCACGAGAGGCTGGGAGCTCAGTTACATTCTCACTACATTTTTACGCAGCAAACGAGTGGGCTATCGCCTGAGTCTACTTGCCTTCGGTCTCTAGTGAAGTAACACTGTTGATGCCATGTGACACAGCAACGCGTTCGCATTGGTCAGTTACTTTTTCTAGCTCAGGTGGTAGAAAACGGTGAGTTGCTGGCCTCGCGAGGCAGAAATCTCACTCAAACTTTAGCGCAAACGGAGGAAACAGCTGAGCTCCCGGCCTCTCGAGGCTGGCAGCTCAGCTAGTTCCTCTCGTGTGCGGCAGGCTTTAAGAAAACTGTCGTATTCTATGCCAAGCCATCACGCAGCAACTTCCGCCAATATTCGGAGCGACGTATGCCACAGATCAGCAAATAAAAGAAGTGCAAAACAAAATGGCCCCGGGTGTATCTCAGAGTCAATGTCAGGTTGACTATATGATACCGTACAGCTGCAGATCGATGCAATTATTTTCAAGCTACTTACAAAATTTTAGCCCACATTTTAAGCTGCTGGATTTCCCGTAACCGCGGCTTAGAATAGAGATCCGCCACGTGACTTCATGGAAAGAATGGTATGACGGGGGTCTATCCCAAAGTAGCAGTGTACTTTGAAAATCTATGTTGTTTTTGGTTGTATCAAAGTGGTACACAGCTTTACTGACGAAAGCAATGCAGGGGAGACAACTGAAATGAAAAAATCGCATTATGTATTTTGAATGTATCTTCCTCTTTCGGTTTAGTCTCAGACCCTCCTCGTCTTAACCTCGGCTTTAGGGTCTGGTAACATTGCATGTTATATTTTGCAAAAAAGAAATAACTCGGATATCGTATAGTTGCTTTTTTAATAGGTTAATTTTAAAAGATATTTCAAAAATTAAATCGAACCCAAAACAATCTCACTTATTTTGGCAATGGAATTTGGTCTGATGAGGTCGATGATATATAGTTGATGAAATATAAAGGAAATATTATCATGGATATTTGTCCCATCGTCTAGATTATAAGACGGCATTCGTTCGTGTGCTATCAAAGCCAAGGTATAACATGCCTATTTCATTATGCCATGGGATCTGATCAATTTGAACCCAAATAAATAAAAAGTTAATGCTGCTTAAATGTTGGTCATCTTCGGAGAAACCTATTGTTTAACAGAGAAGACTGCATGTTTACCAAGAAAAAAATCCATATTTTATAACTTTAAGAATATTTACAAATTATTTATTTTGTTGGCGCGTAAATGAATTGAATCATCTAAAAAAATAAGAAATAAATGCTCCGCTTTGCACCATATATAACGAAATACACATTTCAGAAACATATGACATATGTTTCAACACATAGACCGTACAGTGATTGCCATTGTAAAACATATAGTGATATAAATAAAAGTCATAAAAAACCCAAATCAAATATATATGGAATTGTTATAGAATATACAACAGTTTGGTACATGTTACTGTGGGGAAAGAACGGCTGCATTAGACAAATCAATATACAATGAGTTCTCAACTGAGCATAACTTGGATAAATCGACATAAACGTGTAATCAAATCCGCAACACCGTTACTGTAAGCACGCATAAAGACGGCTGGTTCGCAATCGATAAAGCATAATGTCAGTTTTGCGAGAAGAAAAAGTAATGACATAAGAGGAAAATGTGGGATTGAGCTTCCAATCAAAGATTCAAGCAAATGAGCTCAAACTTTTCTGCTCGAGGCATAAATGTCTGAACTAAAACAGCCATAACTAAATCATACAATATAAATTATTGTGTGAATGACACTGTGTGAGACAGTCGTAAAAAAAAATAACAGAACTATTCGTTTTAAAATCAGACAAAAATTACAGAAATGGTAAAATAGTCATCAACTGGGCCGAAACACTCTTTGTCCATTTGAGCCGGGATTTTGCTAAATCAAAATTCTGCTATAAATGTACCTGTACGATTATGCAGAAAGCTGAAATTTATTTTGTACATCATTCCCTTAACCGATTTACATTAAATAAGTAAGAATACTTAATTGACAAGTTATGCTTGAAAAAAAAAACGTAAATTGTAATTCCGAAACTCTCTTCCTTCTAGCGAGTGGTTGGAGGGAGTTTCATGTTGCCCCGGCGTCTCCGAGCTAAAGGGCAACAGGAAGTCGATCTGTGGTGGCGTTTGTATTGTGTCCTGATATAGTCCTGTAAATGTACCGTCTTGTCTTTGTTTGTTGCCGGCAGTGGTGTCTAGGGTGGCTTCCTTCACCCAATGGGCTGGCACGTCGTCATATTACTGTAATACCCTTGAGTATGACGTTAAAACCCAATCAAACAAACTCTTCCTGCTAAATTTTATTGGAGAGAAAGACACTTTAGCTTGCCTCGACTGGGGATTCGAACCCGGGTTTCTGGCTAGCAGGATCAGTGATCTCACCATTGTTTATTTTTATTGATACGAAAACAGTTAAGCTTGCATCCACCGAAAAACACAACGAAGAAGTGATTGTATTATTTTTATTGAATTTTTTTAAATTTTTATTAAAACCTGATTCAAAATGGTCTTATGTTTAAGACTCATGGGAATTTTAGCATGTGGATAAAACTGGACAGACATCATCTCCTCAATGAAAAGGACACAAATATAGATGTGCAACTGACCCTTCACTATATACACCCGGTAATCCAATTCCTCGAGTGTGAATAGATTTGGTAACAATTTATTAATCATGCAAAGCAACAGGTCCGAGTATAACGCATGGTCGGCAACACGCTGACCAGCAAATTGGTAATTGTACTTACATTCGACTAACCGACAGTAGCCTTATTGATTATGTTTTAGCGAAAGAAACATCCTTCATTTGTGTAAGTGGTTTGTAAAGTGGATGATCTCACCAAATTTTATCCACATCGACCCTTGTGTTTCAGTATAGTTTTACCATCAGTACAATTTTCCCAACACACTAAAACTATTGAAACAAAGAATTCAAATTTGATATTGAAAAGATGCATTCATTTAGAAATGAAATCCATTCACGCTCTGTCGATCTTTGGCAATAAGTGGACGATATCGACAATGGAGACAAAGTTTTTTTTACCATTTTTGCAATTCAAAAGAACTATGTGTCTAAACAATTAAAATTGGGCTTTTCTGACAAAACAAGTAACAAGTGGTTTAATGAAATGTAAAGATGAACAAGTACGTTATATCAGTGCATTTAATAAAAGTCACACAGACATAGATCGATTCCTTATGTACCAATGTCTATCAGTATATCAAAATACATTTAAAACAACTGAAAATGTATTTAAAAGCAAGAAATCGAGAGGGTTAGTTAATTTTAAATCTAAGTGATCTAAAAGAGTTTTGGAAACATTTACAGACTGAAAATAATCAAAGTGTTTCTAGTCAATCAATCCAACCATATCAATTTCTTCACTATTTCCAGGCGCAGTTGAAGTTAATAATGGTCTCGATATGGAGCGATGGAAGAGCTGGCGTATTCGTCACCGAAAAGCCCCGCACGATGGTGCTGAAGTCAGTATTTTGGGGCGCTGTGTTACGCTAGCGTAAACGTCTGCCCAGTTCTCTTAAGACAAACTGTGCAGAAATGTGCTATAGCGTGTGTTATTTTTATTTGTTTTCAGTATAGTTGGTCTTGTCCCATTCCAGAAGCATTGAGACACATAATCACCCATGGCCATGGTACACCAGAAGCGATATTTTTTATTAAATTTCTTGTGACATTTCATCTATGCGTTTTAGTATAGTTGTGATATTTTATCACCAACCCTAACTTTGCTATTTGATACTTTTTTTAAAAGTAACCGTTTTCCTGGTACATTGAGAGAGGGTATTATTTTACAACTTTATAATAGAGATTACCCATCTAATTATATACAGGAATCACGTTGACCAGCTTTTTGGGGGGGTAATTTACGCATATGTTAAACAAAAGATTACTGAAATGGTCAAAAGATTACGATAAAATTTCAGAGTCTCAATTTTATTTCAAAAAGGTGTTGGTACCACAGAACCTATATTTGTACGGACAGGTTGTTTTCAACTTAATTGTAAAAAAAACGTGTGTACTGTACATTCACTGATTTTAAAAAATGCATTCAATTTAACAAGGTATTTGATGGATATACAAACTTCTGGTTTATTGACGAGCGACGTTCTAAATGTTCTAGTTCTAGAAGCATTCGATTGTATTGACAGAAAGGCTTTATGGTATAAATAACTTAATCACGGAATAACTTGTCCTGAATTGCCCTTTTAATTGTTATATCACTCGTATGTGGCCTCTGTGTTTCAATAGTAAAGCAGAACAAACGTAGAAATGTGAAACATTATGTAAATGCTCGGTTGAAAATTACGACTCGTCTTGGATTTTTGTTAAAATGGAAATGCTCCACACACATACTGCTCTTATTTGAACCCGACAGGGTTCTAGGGGATTGATGAATATCGAATATTTTTTTATTTATTTTTTTATTTTAGTGCTATTGCATAAGCGGCCGTGATAGGTACAAATATTACCCTCAATGCAATAAAAAAAATTATTGCCACACTAGGGGTAGAAAATGCTTCGCGTAATGCAATGCTTATTGCATTAAAGGTTTTTATTGCATTACCGGCCTCAACTCCCGCATCTCTATTGACGATTTAAACTATTCAATAAGATACGTATTTGCTTTTAACTAGCTCGGTTAGCAGCTGGTAATGACAAAACCGGTCCAGCGGTCATGAAAAGAATGTCACGGATATCATTAAGACTCATTAGGTACATCTGTGGTCAACATGTCAACTTAATTACTGGGTAACACGCAACAATTTCAAATTAGCCTCTTTACAAAGCTGCCGACAAAAACATGAAACCTTGCGGAAATTTTATCCAGTACTAAATTTGAGGCGCACAGTTAATCTTTTGTCTGTGACAACTTGTGTGATCAATTTTACAGTGTTGCCCCCAGGGTATCGGGTAACCAGCTGGAATCCGTATAGTAATTTCCTGGTGCAATTATCAACACTTGTCACTGTTAATTTCACCTTCGCTTTGTCGCCTCTTCCATCAGTCGGAAGATTTATTGAACCACACCTTAGTCACAAATTGTTACCACTGTAAGTATATTTCGATTCTATTTCGGAAAGCGGAATATGGTGTACTTCAGATAGCCGTAAACTCGTATTAGCCACTACAGTGTGTAAAGCTCTAACATGAAACGAGGTGTCCCATCAGAGCTGTCTTAACAGCAAAATATGCGCCTCAGCAGAGTAAAGAACTGGGCTCCCTTGTGACCCGCATGTCCGAGCGGGGAAGTGTCCGAAAGGGAGGGGGGGGGGGGGGGGGGGGCGGGGGGCCCCCACCTGTAGTTAGGAAATAAGTGGATTTTGGATATTGAAATGGGGGAATTTTATAGTACTAGACATTCATGTATATGATAGATCCCTCTGGTTGAGGACAGTTTGTTTTAAGGTTTATTGGGCACCGGAGGTAAATTAAATTTTAAACATTATTGGAGCGTTTCACATCTTGGTGGGGCTAGTCTCAATTATTGTTGGAATACACCGCCGTCATATAAGAAAAATACCCTTAAGCACGGCGTAAAACAGCTATCGAAAAATCAATCAATCAATATATGTTATACATATCTCAAAGTATAACACCTGTAAATCACAAAAATAATTATTTGCTTATAGAAATCATTTCACAAAAGTAAAATGTTCGTTTTGCTAGCAAAATAGTACTAAATCGAAAAAATATCAACACTGAACTTGTATTTAATTATAAAGATAAATAGTTACTTCTAACTGTTATTGACTTCTAACTACTTTTTAGATTAATAATGAAATACAAATCATGATACTTGAAATAGCTTGAATATCTCAAAGAATTGATTAAAATCGTTTAATTGAAAATATTATTTATAAAAAAAGTTTAGCACCTGGAGTGAAATTTTCCACATCGATTAGAAACCTTTTTTTTAACTATAATCTGTTCTTTCTAAGTATGTCTTAATCCTAAATAACGAATTTTCTGATGGCATGTTGTTTGCTGTGAACTTCGACTGCATCAGTGTTATATTTCACTAAAACACAAATATTTTGGGAGTTTTCATCAGAAAATGTCCGTTCAGAAAAATAAAGTTTTTACGACAGCCATTCTGATTAACCTTCCTTTATACAGGTACTGTATACAAGCCGTTTTTACCACGTTCTGTGTACATTTTAATTGAATATACAATGGACAACATGTGATTAATGTTAAGATATGTTTTCTCCATTGCAAGCTTTTAAAAATAAACACAGCCTAGCCTTGGGCCCGAAAGCTCGTGGGGCTCATGGAGAATTGCCCAGCGTACCCACTCGTTAAGACGGCCCTACGTCCCATTGATTTATATCATTTTAGTGTATTCTTCTATACGTCTTTGATTTTCTAATTCGTTAAACAAAAATGTCTTTTCGCCAAGAATCTGTGAATTGAATGTCGTTAACTAGATTGTCAATAGATCTAACATTTGTCGTAAGGGGGCGGGGGGGGGGGGAACAAA
>JARFOD010080596.1:0-19677 GCA_031763545.1 Mopalia muscosa
CGTGGTTCCGGAAATCGGGGAGGGGGGGGGGGGATTTTTACAAGATTTCTCCCCGTATATAACCAAACTAAAATGGCAAAATGAACAAACTATCGGCATAAAAGTGAAATACCCTTGAGTTTCAAACAAACAAACAATTATACGACTATTGGCTTTAAAATGAGAGTGTCGCCTGGCCTGGTAAGTGCACAAATTGCGGATTGTAAATCACTCATGGCCATCGTTCATCAACAGTTTGGTTCCACATCATCCGTCAATGAATCCGCAAAAAAAGATTAGTGTTAATGAATAAAAATGTAAACTAATTAAAAAATATAATGCTTTATTAGCTAATTTACTGTATATTTGAACCAAGTAACCTCGCTTAATTACAATTTATTTGCCGAGGGCGCTCTTACGTAAAAGGTTGCAAGCGTAATCACGCATATACGGAAAAGTTACACATATACAAACTTTAATAGACATTTAATTAAATCAATTTCGAAAAGTGAAATAAATATCTCAGTATCTCTTCACATTAACCTTTTTCTTGTTAAATAAAAGCTGATAAGACAATTTTCGATAAGTGCCAGGTACTTCTATCGTGGGGTTCAAAGAATGTTCAGATTTTAAAATATTACTATTTAATTTGTTATTACTTTCACAAATTACAAGGGCGTTTTGTTTAATCAGCAACCTGGCGCACTGGCACGTTCTGAAAGAGAATTAAATTGAGATGGAATCTCCAGGTTCCTCGATAACCCATCTAAAAGCTTAATGTCCACAAGCCGGGCTTTCTGGATAAGTTTCAGATCAACGCAATAAAGTAATAAACTATAAAGTAGTTCGGGACACTGACAACTCTTTCATGCATGCGTGTTATCTTACAACACGAGTCATTTAGACAAATTAGTTTTGTCTTTCAGTTCTCAATCAGAAAATAGGTTTAGTTTATGTTTCGGTATTATACTGCTTCAGCCAGCTTTGCTGTGAACCGCAGTTCTAATAGTTCAACTCTATTATCTTAGCTTTGACCAATAAGGAATAACGGCACCCGGAGACCATAATGACGCTATAGGGTTTGTTCCACCATTTTGACTGACCCACGTCTTTTTCGATGATGCCAAAGTGATTTCCTAGTATTTTGTTTATTTATTATGTGTTGTATAATGTATTGTTGGGATAGTCATTGTCTTTTATTTTCTTCTTTATTTTTGCATAATGTATTTCAACAGTCAGTCTTTGATCATTTTTTTATAATGCATTATAATCAAGACGACATATTATGCCTACACACGTTCTATATTTTGAAGCATCCCTGTCTGTACTTGACGGATACATAACCCAACGTCATTGGTAAAGCGCTCTTCTACATTCAGCCGGAAGTTAATGCGCTGTTTAAATCAACCACGTGTATGGACACGACATGTCTGGTCTTGTTGTTCAACCGACTACCCGAAATGTAGGGCTAGACATAAAATTGTCAAACACTTAACGTAAACTGATTCCAAATGTAACAGAGAAATGGGTAAAATAATAATGATTCGCCGAAGTTGGAGACAAACAACAAACAGCATTACGCAAAAGTCTCCGTCTTGTCAAACTGTCAGTGAAAAAGTAGTTGCTCCTCAATTCTACCAGCTGTCTAACTTCTCACTATCACCAAGTGCATATCATAAATGGCCACTTAAGGGATCGATCAAAGAGATTAATCGTGATCCTCTATTGAAGAAACATGTTTTATGGGACACAAATAAAGGAACTTTATCTTGATTGTAAGAAATGGCAAGGAAATCTAGGGTTTCGTAAGAAAGTATAAACAAATAAACATGGCTCGTTTCAATATGGGTCGATGTGTGAATAATTTATAGCAGACCCAGGTAGTGAAAAAGCCTATTTAGGACCCGAAAACAAGTCCCTTAGGCTTGGCTCCTGCTGTCGGTGATCATGTTGTTTCTGCTTAGCTGGCAATCGACCCAACCTCGTGTGCTTCGTCTAGTCACTGTGGTGTCATCACTATGCTCGTATTCGTATGAATATATGTGATAAAAAAATATATGTTATCTCCCTAAGCCTGTTTACCGCCGTAAGCGTACTAGTCCGAGTCATTAAATTTATATTGGTTTAGAATTGGCAAATGTATAGAAATATATAAAATTTATGGTTTATTATTGATTGTATTTTGAATTATATGTATAGGGTAATCACTAAAATTGTTTAGACGCTCAAGGCATCTTTGTGTCTTTATCCGGTCGTAGAAATATCCTTGAGGAGGACTTTTGGATTTGAGTTAACTTCCAAACATGTTTCCGCTTGTCTCTGAGAACTCTTCTGCCTGAATTAGTATATTACATCAGAAAGATCCTTTTGCTGTCTTGTTTCATATTATGAATACAGATGTCGGTCCGCATATTACAAACTACTTTTTAAGACAGTAAGTTGATATTACATCTGATTTGTGTTCAGACTGATGAAAGAGGTGAAACTGGAATCTAACCGAACAGCTGGGCTTGGAATAACGTTCGTGGAGCATCCTCTTGGGGCTTTTCATCTTATTAAAAAGTACGCCAAAATTTCCCATCACATCGACAGTTGTGTTGTCAATGGAGACGGTAAGTAAAATGGGTCGTACTACTCCAAAGCGCGAATGGTTGGGAGGGAGCTTCCTGTTGTCCTGTGTGGTTCTTTCAGAGTTAAGGGGCAACATCTGAAGCCATGTGTGATGTGTATTTATTATGTCATGTGTTTGTCCTGTATTTGTCCTGTCTTATATTTGTTTTTCGCCAGTGGCGTCGAGAGGGATTTCCTTGACACCCTAATGTGAGATAAATTACCTTAAGTACGGCGTCAAACCCCAATCAAACAAACAAACCCGCTAAACTCACTCAGGAAAGAACATCAGTGTATAACGCAGGCTCTCGCTATCCACCTGCCTTTAGATTGAAAACTGTTATCGCAGCTCTCTTGACAATCGCTTGAAATCAGCCATGTAAATCTTTATAAACATTAATTATAGTATGGATACTTCAAAGATCTAATTTCAGATCTTCCGGCGTCCTTGTGCATATGTCATTTAGACTAATCATCTTTATAATTAAGATGTCGTCAAGGCTGGTCATGCGAGTAATGGGACAGAGGCTGTGTGAACGAGTATAGCAACAATAACCCGTCCGAGGTCAGGCTGATTAACATATTTCAATTTCTATAAATTATTTCATACAAGCCCATGCCAGTATTCGTCCAATAAATTTTTAAGAAAGGTTTATCGGCGATGTCCTGGCTTTCGAGACTTGGCTATGGTGTTGTCCATTTGGTATAGATTATGTTGTTCGTGTTATAATTATAATACAGGGCGACGTAATGGTTGACCTTGATATGTCCACTAAACTTTTTTTCCAGTGCTGTATTGTATTGTTACCTATACTATAACTTAAAGTCAACAACTGTTGTGAATTAAAATAAAACGACTTGGCCTCTTTGTCTAATTGTAGAGTTAAATGAAGAAATGGAAAGAAGCTCGTTGGGATTACCAGACACTGAAGATTATCTTGGTTCGGCCTCAGCTATTTTAAGATTACAGAGAATTTATCACATATCTAAGAAAGATTTACTCGAGGGCTTTGTTGCCGGTCGATTTTTAGAACCCCTTTCTTATCAAGACGCCCATGCTATAGCCACCAAGGCACATGAAATGAACTTTTTCACCCAGGCTATAGAATGGTATGACGTCGCTCTCCGGAGTGAAGACACAGACGCTGAGGTGACAATAGAACAGCGCCGTCTATCGGCGCTTGGGCTGATTGATATATATTTACAGGTTTGTAAGATATTACCGTAAGACCTATAATGCACGGCTGCATACCTCAAATTTTCAAAGATTTTGAATAGCTTTGAATGCCTGAACCAAACATAAATAACTTTTCTTTCATCAATCAGCACAGAGGTTTTATTGGGCAATTACTTTAAAAACTATTTCTCTTGTGTTTTCAACTTTTAATTTTTAGTTTATTTTCACATTTGTTATTAACCAATAATATCTGAAATGTATTTTTGCCAACCTTCGCATCTGTAGCTATTTTATGCCCAAATAATATTGTAACATGTGCTAGACATCAGTATTTGTCAATAGAACTAATTACATTGGAGTATTTAAAACAAAACAAACATTGAATTGGTTGGATTTAGTTTTCATTAAAACACAATTAACTTTTAAAACTTTCTTGTCCATAAGTAATGTGCCCTTCTGTTACAACATCTCAAATGCAAACTGTTCTTCAAAGGAACTGAAACATTTGTTCTAAAAATCAAAAATACCCCACTAACATGTATATTGTTTACTTTTTTCAGCATAATGATTTAGACAACGCTAGAAGTTTTGCGCAATGGGGAAAATCAGTATGTACGTATTATGTTTATCATTTTCACATGCTTAATAGAACACGACACGTATTTGAATTTGATGACGACTACCACACTCAAAAAAATCCTTTACAATGTTATGAAAAGAATTCTATAAGGCCGTTAATGCGGAATTTGTCGCAATCTGTTTTATGGAAAACCCATAAATATGTTTGGACTTACCTTTTCCCTGTGACAAATTTCACAACGTTATCCTTCAAATTTATGGAATATTCCGCTGGTGCTTTGGTAGAAGAATTTTCCTTAACTTTTTATTTAAAGTGGTAAGGATTTTTTTTCAGTGCGTATGGTATATATAAGTGTATAACCATAAAGTTTTCCGTTCAAATAAATTTGTATTGCTATTGTATGTGCTAAGGTGGCATAAGAGATGACCTTTTACATAATCTGGCATGTATAAAACCATGAGAGATAGGTTTCTGTGTGTTTTAATAATACACACTTGTTATTATATGTTATGTTGTATGCTTATCCTTGAAAGAAAACATATATATTCATCGTTTGTTAGGGACAACACGTCCTTTGTTAGTAAAGGTTCTCTAATGTATTGCCTTATTAGTTAATCAACTTCTAAACGCCATTCAAAGATGTTAAAACCATATTTGTTTTAAAAAGATAATTGCAGCAGCAGCCATGTAATTTAGCGATTCGTGACATGAACTATAATATAGGCGTTTTAATGATTCACAGATCCACATGATCCCGCCATAACAGAAGCCTATACAGACGTAATGAAGCGAATTGATAAATTTGCAAGTGGCAATGAAACGCTTCCACCCCCTGCAGTACCCGCAACTATTGATGAAAATTACGCTGCCCTCTGCAGAGGAGAAGTTGACTGGGTAAGAGAAACTATTGTTGAATTCACCTCATGATGACGGGATAAAAATAAAATACTGGTTAGATTTGTTCAACCAATCAGCGATCTGATCGTTTGTGTCGTTATTACGTGCCTCATTATGTCCCATGCGGAAAGTTTGATTGTGACCAGTGGGTGTTATAATAGGATTGAAAGGGCAGAAACCAACAACAAAGTCATACATCCTACTATAATGATAACAAAAATGGTAATACATTTTATGTGGGATTTCCACTGAAAGTCATTTATTTTATTTAAATGTATAGAGGACTATTAATGTCATGTTTAATTAAAATATTTCAATAAATAGAAATAACCCAGGTTACCCAAAGTCTTACTGTGCCAAACAGAAACTGTACAAATTAACAGAACAAAAGTACATCCATCTGACAGACGACTTTAAATATAGATTTATTTCACTTGTCAATATTATTAAAATTAAAATTTAAAAAAATCTCCCCTTTTTTTGTTTGTGGCAATTGTGATCTGACGCAAAAACATGCTAAACGGAGTTTATCTAGGGCAAACTTGCTGAGGTTCACGAGAGTCACCGTCACAGCTTTAAAGCAAAAACCTAGCTAACAAGAGTGTTAAGTAAAACACCGAATCAACCTGATGCGATTCAGAGCTGCATAAGTTTTATAATTTGTGTCAGATTGGGATTTTTCGTCAAGATGGAGTATGCCTCAAGATAGATATCTGAATCTAAGACTTGGCATGCTGAATATAGTATAGAACTAGTCAATTATTTGGCATATGCAAACCAGGTTTAAGTAGCGGCTCTGTGATTGGTCAGTGTTGAAACCCCCATCGACACCATTTGTAAGCCTTTGAGTCAGATCATAACTGAGACATGCAAAAATACAGGGAGCTTTTTGGTATCTATTTTTTTTTATCAGATAGCATTACTTCTGTGATAACAGTTATGTTAACTTGATAAAGTCTTTTATATACAGTCTTTTACATACTGGGAAAAACAATCTATTTTAATAGAAATGGTATTTTAAAGACAAACTGACCATGTGGAGTTTGGTCCATATTGTGATGTGATTGGTCCAGCAATCGATTGCATTTATGTCTTAACAAATCGGATTGAATTAATTGGTGCGCTGGGAAAGAAAACGTAACTGGCAAGGTCCTTTCCAAAAGGGTCCAAGAGATCCGCTAGTACTTAACAGTTTTTGGTTTTCATTTACAGAACAACAAGTATCTATCACAAGCATACTGTCGGGTCAGTACAGACTCCGTGCCTTACAGGCTGGTAAAGCAAGAAATACTCAGCCTCGATCCGTTCGTGTCTATATTTTATGATGTGTTAACTGAATCCGAAGGGGAGTTCTTTAGACAAGAAGCTAAACAAAAGGTTGGAAATTTTATTCGGGCACCTTAACAGTTTCTCAACAATTTTCTGATTTTTGCAAGTTCAATGACATTGATTAACTATCTAAATAACAAGGAAAACTAGTGAATCAAACAATTTTCCATTTCGCCGAATCTGTTCCTCGTAATAAGTTATTGGCAGGTGTTGAAATAGCTAATTTAAGTTACTTGACGCTGTGTTCAGCTTGTAAGTACTTCAACAGCTGACCTCATCGTGGAGGGGCAACCCATTTTATTTCTGGATAAAGAATCCTTGATTCCTGGTAATTTGATTTGAAGTGTGATTACTATGCACATAAGTTTGTTGTATAGTAGAAAACGATTAAAATAAACAAAAGCCGTATTAACGTATCCTGATAACCTTTATTAATAGTTGTTAACCATGGTAAAGATCAGATTATGGGTTTATTGATGATTGGCATTCATTTGGTTGATTAAAAACTTCCTTAGTGTGTTTAACCTTGAAAGTACGACCACAGATCAATTTAGTGTAATCTTAGCGCCATCTGTGATTGCTACATAGATAAGCCGAAATATAGAATACCAAAAATAACTTCGGAGTTTTTTGTTTGTGTGTTCAACCATGATGTCCGTGTATCTATAAAGAGTTTTGTCTATGTCTTTCAGTTATACAGAGCCTTGGTGGGCGACCCGGCGGATTCTTTCGTATCTGAAGTCAGAGTGGGTCAATTGTGAGTAATGCCAGTTCTATACGAACACAACGATACAGTGGCAGTGGCCATATTGTAACTGCTTCTAGTTTTTCGTTTAATTCATTAGTTAATATGTTATACTACAATAATAATTTATTAAAACAAAGAGTTATGAAAGATAAAGCGGATATCACTTTAATCCTATGTTAAAGCGAATGATAATGTATTTCATTTAAATGACATCGTTTACACCTATTGGGCGAAACCAGAGAGCTTGCCTAAAGTTTTTTCGGGTGAAAGAAACTGTTATAGAGGAATTTACTAACAGGTAAACATACACAAAAAAAAAAAACAAAAAAAAAAATATATATACGTATTAACGACAACCATTAAAACAATGCACTAACACAATTTTCTTTACCAGATAATTGTAGTATAGGCCATGAGTTAGTTAACTCTTCGAATATGTATTTTTTAACTAAAAGGAACGTGGTAATATAAAATGTAATTGGAATTAATTTCCTCGATTGTAAAACAGAATTTATTTAGTTAAAGCGACGTCCTGACTGCCATTACCCCTATATACCTTGAAAGGTTACCATTCAACATACTTACATTATAAGGTATCGACTTATCTTTTCTTCATATGAAAATCTTGCAGAAAGCAATACGTTTTCGCTCTGTGGAATTGTAGATTTGCCGTTCAAAACTCTGGCTAAAATGCCTATTTGATGTACAAATGGTTGCACACTGTCACTGAGTATAAAGTGAGTTACTTCATGTGTGAACTGTCAAAAGTGGACATTCTATGAATTTGACTGTAGTTTAAGCCAATGTTTAAGTTCCAATTATTAAATATGTATAGTTCGATTAAACAATTAAAGAGAACTCAACACAAGAAATAATGCCCGCACCACGTTCATGAATGTTAGGCTACCGGATACCAGTTCTGGTGTACATGTAGTCGAAAATGAAATTGAATAGTTAATACAGTTATTTTCGCGTGCATGTACATGTATAGTTGTGAAACAGTTACGAGAAATATAAGTTTACTTTTCCTAAATTATTTTTACAGAACCTGGTTGGATGACTCCCAACCCGCCATAAAAAAACTTTCTAAACGAGTTATGGAGATAACAGGATTAGATGTCACCATGAGGCCGACCTTCTCTTCGTCTGAGGCTTTTCAGGTAAAATGATTGTACTTAGAGGAAACTCACTAGCTGACTTGTTGCCTAGCTGGTCTATCATATGTTGATTGAATTATAGGCGGTTCGTCAACTGTTAACTAATGTTTAGATCGTTTAAAGGTCCTTTATAGAAATATAAATAGACAGGTATGTATTATCGTCTATATAACTTTTTGCACATTATTCACTCAAGAAAAATAATTGAAATATATATTTTTTTTTTGACATGCTACTTGAAGCGGTTTTTGATTTAAACATCAAAGCTGATGTAATCGTGTTATTTTGTGGTTATTTTGGACAGATTGTGAATTATGGTATTGGAGGTCATTATGCCCCACATGTAGATGTGTATGAGGTAAGTGTCGCCAGCTCACACATACTATACTCACACAATAACGTTTTATAAGTTTATTTGACCTGAATGTTTCAAACCTGAGTTCCTTGAAAAGAATAAAGTCATTGACCGTAATTTCCTTAAATAATTTACCGAAGAAACTGGATGATAATCAAATAATTCGGGTTCATCAACTAAAAAATAGGTAATAAATATTCATGATAAAACAAATGTCTCCCATCAACCTGATTAAAACCAATTTTGTAATATTTCAAAATAACGGCTATTTTACGAGACCATGTTTAAGATTTAAACTCTGCTTTTAATACATAATTTTCTTTATAAATGCTGAAAGGGATCGGGACAAACTTCCAATATAACTTATTGTTGAAAATGTATCCCTGTTTCGTTGATGTGATGAAAAGCAATCCTCTTCAATAGTTAAACGGCTGACACGTTATGTCCTGCCTGTCTTCTTTCCTCAAAACCAATGTCAATTTTGTCGTTGAATATTTAGTATTAAATGTTTTTGGGATAACCCCAATTGATATGATTCTATCATAACACAAATATTTATATTTCGACACTTTATGTCCTATGAAAAGGGTTTAATGAATCTACGACATGGGATTCACCGATTGCTCCATCGACATTTGCTCTGTCCAACTTTAATTCGACAACAACTGCTCTTGCGAGAAAACACTTTTACTCCGATAATCATTCCTCTCCCGAGGATAAGATAAGCAGTTCGTCATCTTCAGAATCGCGTAGTACAGATAATGCAATGCAGAAACATATAGTGAACGTAGCGTTGCAGAAAAAGATTATGGAATACAGAGGTATTTATTGAACATAACGCTCCATGATATTTGGAGAAATACTTGAGAACTTAGTTGGTTTATGTAAGCAACAAACTTGTCCGGTAATAAAACGCCTTCCACAGGCCATGGAAACATATTAAACAATATATAAACATCAACTGAACGAAATACACGTAGATTCCATCTTTTATTATTATGACAATTTATACACTTGCTATTTGTCAATGAGGAGTCACGATTACAGAAACTGTAACTATAATATTACCGATGATAGTGCATATCATACAGTATAAATCATTTAAAGAGTCCATACACAATGTGCCAGTATTTATAACAATATACTGTTGCAATTAGCCCAAAAGTCATCACTTTTACATAAACCATCTTGTAATATGTTAAGATAACTATAGCAGACTAGAGAACATATATGTATGATACAATCTGATAAATGTTACTGAACAGAAGACAGTCTCAGTGAATAACTAATGTTCCATCGAGAGACGCCATCCCGTTTAATAGACCTTGTCCGTTCAGTGGCTATCACCGATTAGATGGCAGATGAAACACAAGGAAAAGTGAAACACAACGGGCCAATGACAGTGCTTGTAGTCTATTCCTCCAGCGGTCGTTCCTTCCGACCCCGCACGCATGAGGAGGCTGAGGCGCTTCGTAAGCATACATGTACTTGGGAGGAGCTCGGGAGTCGATCGTTAATAAGGATCAAACCAACTGATGGTAATTCTACGCGTATGAAACAGAATACTCATAATCTGGCCCATTCAACGTCTAGTCTGCTGATAAATAGTGTTTCTCTTTTTCTATCATTGGAACGTAATCAGAGTTCTGTTAGATATCTACTGACATATGTCTAAGCTTTTGTTTTTAATTGGAAAATATGCTAGTATCGTTTTTTTAAATGAAAGATGTAGATTTGGAAGGATAATAGATTAGTCTAACTTAATTCAAAACGTATAGAATACAATGTTATTTAAATATATATTAAATATAAATTAACCAAAACAAATCAATTTAAAAAAATAAAATTAAATTAATTATTAACACGTGTTATTTGCAGTCTTCTTTACTCGTCCAACCAGTCATTAAATTTCTTCCAACCCTTTCTGGCTTTAGCTAAGGTTTGACTAAATTTTCCTCTCCTTTCAATATCTTCTTTGGTGTCTTTCTTTGTTGAATACTGTTTAGCTTTCTTTGCTGTCGTGTTGTCTGAAATGGTATATCGAAATTGTTAATACATTTATATCAACAAAAATATAATTCATTTTAGTATCATATCTACTTAATTCACTATTTATCTAATCAAATTATCTAGTAAGGGATTCCAAATTCAAGCTGCGATTTACTTTTTTTTATGAATGTTTGACTTTAAGAATTATTTGCTAAAGCAAAGATGATAAGATGGCCATCGTTGTGTCCATCAAAAAAATGCGTTCGCACAGTTAAATGGCAGCAGTCTTTAAACTAATAATAGTTGATAAAACTCATTGCTTATTACCTGATTCTTTTCTCAACTGTCCGTTATCAGCTTTATTGGGAGGGATTGGTAGAGGATCGGTGTTAGTGTCGGACTTAGGTGATGTACCAGTTTTGCTCCGTGATTTTGTTGGTCGAAGAACTTCACGAAGGGTCTTCCAAGACCATCTCTTCTCGCTGGATTCTTCACATCCGTTCTTCGGCTTAGACTCATGCTGGTCTCTTGATTCATCCGATTTTGTCTTCTTATCACTTTCCTGATTATCTTTATCTTTCCCTTTTTGCCCAAATCTCCACCAGTATTTCAACTTATTTTTATTTCCATCACCGCCAGCCTTCTTGTGGTCATCTTTGTCACCCTTCACTGTGATCTTTTTGATCGTCACCTTTTGTTCTGACTGTGAAACCTTGGCCATGGAACTGACACCAGTTGTAACAGCATTTTTATTCTCTGAAATGTAAACAATCATATTACTTGATTGACATATAAGAGTTGTACTTGATATTAATCATAGCACAAATTTTCGGTATGTTTTTATGTATGATTTTTCAGCCTCACAGCAGCAACAGCTACATCCACAAAAGCTACAATAAATAAAGATGGTTCATTATAAATACATATTGTCTATCTTCAAATGTAACAGGGCCCGCGACCGTGGCTGAGTGATTGGCTAGTGAGCCTACTCTGGTGCACCGTTCAAATGATCGAGTCCGTCTGTCGACCTATGCCCTATGAGTGAGTTTCAAGATGTCACTCCGGCAAACGCCGGGTGGTTTTTATGAGGTTTCCTCACGGATTTCCACCGTAAGTGAAATACCCTTGAATACGACGTTAAACCCCCAAATAAATAAACAAGCAAACAAACAAAATCAAACGTAACAACAACAACAAAATGTGCCTGTTCGGAAAGGATTAATGAAAAATTGATGTATTAAAATCGTTAAACTAATTAGACGGCAGTGGTGGTGTAAATCGTGTCCATGCAAAAGGCAGTTAAAAAAATCAAGGAACACCGTGGAAAAGACTTAAATTTATCTTAACAATGCCATTTGTTACTGTTTAATTAGCAAACCTGGCACTAGATAATCTATACGGTCGCTTGCTACCCGACATGTGCTATATTTTTCTGATCTAATCATCCCCATTGAATTTGTAAACATATCTGGGTAGATATGCAAACATATTCGACGGAAGGCTATAGGAATTGTAAGAAGGGGACTTGCACATCCAGCTTGCTGCTGGGAGAGAGAATCTCTGCCTAAATGGCCTTCCTTTTGAACAGATACCATTTGGCCGCACAGTCATATCTCTCGATGATGTCGCGGTCTAGATAGTAAGGCTTTCAACTTCAATAGTCGTTTGGATAAAATGCCCTTTTCCACGGTTTGAACAAAACATGTATAGCCTATCTTTCCTATAGGAATTTACAGCCTCGAGATTTATTGAAAACTCCATTAAATCTTGTTTATTGTCTGATCATCCCAACTTCTTACTGACATTTGAACAAGTTGTTAACAGTTTTTTACCGGTCTATCGCTTTAACCGGTGTGAACCATAGAATAGAAGAACTTGGACATTGGGGACACTGTTCAAACAGGATCGAGAGGGGAACCTGAGGCCAGTGAGAAAAATGCATTTCTACTAAATATTACTCGAGAAAAATTGATAATCAAGTTGAGTAAGTATTATCAACAAAATGTAAAATCATCAACTGAACCTACCTGTATCGTTTAATATCGGAAGCTCTGTCTCAGACTTCACTTGGTCCGACATGAGACGGACGCTGATGTTTCTGGAAGGGGCGATGAGCGAGAAGGCGGACTCTCTGGCTGAGGCTACAGCTGATGTGAGTCTCTGGGTGCTCGGCAGTCTGGGTAAAGAAGATTTCATTTTTCGGGTGGACTTTTTGGAGAACAATTCTGTCATCCAGAGTCTCCTGGGTCTGTTGCCAGAGCTGTCCCCGACTTTCAGAAACTCCTGGTTGGTAGCAGCACTGAGATTGATGGATCTGTGAAGTTCGTCCATTGCTCTGTCGATCATCCCCCGGGCTCTGTTAACGATGATCGGCCTCAGAATGTCTTGGGTCTGATCGACCTGTCCTTGAAGATGAGTGAGTCTGTCGGGGGTAGTATAGATAACCCTCAGCTCATCCGTTACTGGTGCAGATTTTGTCAAAACCGCATTCTCTTTGCCAGAATACATTTGCTTCGACCCCGGATGCTCTGAGGAACTATTACCCTTGTCCGGAGAGGCCTTCTGGACTTCACTGTTTTTATCAGATATCTTTTCCATGGACTGAATGCTGGGACGATTCCAGCTAGCTTCTGACCAAAGCATAGACTCAGAGGAAAAGGCTCTGAGTAATTTAGGAGACAAGTTCTGGTCTTGTCTTACTTTTACTCTCGGGGAACTGATATCAGTGACATTCTTTTGATATCCATTACTTGGGTTACTTGACTTAGATCCGTCAAAGCTCGCTTTCTGTCCAGGTACGTATTCACCAAAGCTCTGAGATTTACTCCGTCGTTCTTTGCGTTTTTCTCTCTTCAATCCACAAAGAATCTTTCTGCCCTTTGGTACTTTCTTCGATTTTTTCTTGTGAAGATCTGCTGACAAACTTTCGTCGGTCGAGGACACACATTTCTTGTCTCCTGTCTTTTTATCCTCTCCACATGACGAGAGGGGACACCGTTTTCCTTGCCGTAGTGGACTCTTACTCAGAAGGCGCCTCCTTATTTTTGGCGATTCTTTCATGTCCCTCCTAGATCTCCTTTTTTCACGATATTTATCATTTCCACGTGAAGGGATAGATGCTGCATCATCCATGTCATTTTCCTGACTTATATTGACAGCGACGGGTTTTCGCCTCGTCTGCCACGGGCGTATTTTTATCGACTTCACCTTGGTCACTCTGTCGTCCAAGGTCACGCTTTCGTCATCAGACCAACTGTCTGGCTCCTTTCTTCTATCTCTGGTTTGCTTCTTCTTACACATTATGTTAGCTAGAAAACGAATAAATCACCAGCTATTTAAACAGTTTTATCAGCAAGAAATTACGGCAAATCAAAAGTGTTGCATGCATCTATACACTGTTTATTTAAAGCAAAGGTATACAGCATTTATAATTTATAAGACAAGCGAGAGTGATTTGTTTATATGGTTTCGGTATTCTGTGATACATTTTTGGAAATATAGTATATATAACTGTTTCATCTATTTTAACGTGTATAGAAACTGTTTTAAAGCAAGTGGCAACTGGTAAGAGAGTCATACGTTCAACAGTCTCATTGGTGTGTGCAACTTACATTATATATCTAATGGTTGGAATTTGAAATTTGGCTATCACTTTGTGATTACCTGTGATGGCTGATTTCTTCAAGCACAATATTTTACATTTTAGCTAAATTTGATCTATTCTAAGACAATTTCTCGCTTTGTCTGTCTGTATTGGAAAGATTGTGTAGATCAACGTCGCATGGTTGATGTATAGCGAAAATTGTATCGATTTTACACTTCGTTTTGCTTCTATACGGTTTGCGATGATGAATGTATACACCTGAAGGGGTATATAAGCCAACTGACTTGAAACGTCTTCATACACATGACAGTTTGTTTGTTTCATTATTTCAATGAAGATCACTTTATTCCAATAATAGCAGTTCAGGTGATGACGTTTAATGTGGAGACTGTACAGAACCAAAGAAAACAGCACCGATTCCGGCACATCTATACTGTATGCTAATTTAAGTTAGCTCATTCATATGAAGGCGTGCTAGTTCAAACCGATAAAGAACTGACAGTGCAGATACCTCTACCGGCATCAGATAACAAGTTGTTCTATTTGCCTATAGGCATGCAGTCATTCGAACTGTCAAAACTAAGACAAGTTTATCATAACGGAGAAACGGTATTTTATGTGGAATATTCGAATATTTGAATTGCTCTCTTACCTTTGAAACAATGGTGTTTAACAAACCAATGTAATCGTGCTGTGCTGTCGCTAGTTCGTTTTCATCAAACGTGTGTTTATTACGTCATAAACGCATTCTCTTTACGATGTAAACCAGAGGCATCCATTGTGACGCCATAAACGCGTTCTTGGAAAGACGCTTATTACATGATCATTAGCCCAGAATAATATCTATTGTTGCGCGGCGTCGCGTCACAATAAACTTTCTTTGTTGATTGTGGAAATGTAACGTCACAGGCGCCTTCCTTAAACCATTTGACTGTCTAAACCCAAATGTGTTGCATGAATTTGTGATAAAAGAGATGTCTACGGCTGCTCATAGGGGACATATACATCTATTTCTTGTTTTGTATTTTCCATCATTTATTTTTTAATTTCTACCCGCCCCAAATTCATTTCTACATGACCCGAAATTCATTTCTACGCGGCCGAAATTCATTTCCAAGCTCCTCGAAATTGATTTTTATCCACACAGAAACTTATCTCCACCTGGCCCGATATAAATTTCAACCCGCCCCCAAATTGAAATTAGTTTTCACCCGCCACGACAATATTTACACCGCCTGAATTCATTTATATCTGTCCTGAAGTTCTTTTTTTTTCTTCTTCTTTCTTAATACTTCACTGAAAGACGTATACGTGGCACCATTAGAGAGGGAGTTGACGGATACAACTGTCGTTCAGTATGCCTATACTGAGTGTTTGTTTATACTGAGTGTTTGTTTGATTGGGCTGAACGCCGTACTTAAGGTTATTTCACTCACATGATGGCGTGTCGGGCTAATTGGCGAAATGGCAGACACAACAAATAAAGACAAGACGGTTTGTTAGTTTGGTTGGGGTTTAATGACGTAAAGGCATTTCACTCACATGCAGAGGGCCAGTGAAGTTCATGAAACTATAATGGTGAGAGGAGTGGAAATGATTTTCCGGGAGAGTAGAAATCACTTTCGGGGCGGGTAGAAATTCATTTCAGGCCGTGTAGAAATTCATTTCAGGCCGTGTAGAAATTAATTTCGGGGAGGATAGAAATCGATTTCGGGGTGGAAATTAATTTCGGCCCTGGTGGAAATCCGTTTTGGGGCGGGTAGAAATCAATTTTGGGCCGTGTGAAAACTTTATTGCGGGCAGGGTAGAAATCAATTTTGGGGCCGGTGGAAATTAATTTCGGGGTTGGTGGAAATTAATTTCGGGGCGGGTAGAAATCAATTTCAGGGCCGGTTGAAATTAATTTCGGGGTGGGTAGAAAAAAAAATGATAATACAAAATGAAAAAAAAAGGAATTCATGCCCCCTATGAGCCGCCGTGGATACCCCACGAGTCGAGGAGCATTGGATTCATTTTTCCTTCGTGTATTCAACAGCGATTATTGCAAAGAGATTTACTCCGAAACAGCAATTCTCCGACGAGAATCTTCTCCCGCATATTGTTCCCACGACAAGGATATTAAATCCAGACATAACAACACAACTATGTTCTATAATCTGTGAAAATAATTTATTTTACAGAATAAAACAGTTTTAAAAGAAGTCCCGGATTCTCTGTTAGGTACAGGTGATAGACTGGCAACATTTCTATTTTATGTAAGTATCTCATGATGAACTGATTAGGATGAACAAATAGTTCTTCTTACACTTTAAAATACCTTAACGGGGAGCAACACTGTAGCGCCCTCTAAGTACATTTATAATTGATGAGTCCCAAAATAAACTTTTATCGGTGTTACACAATTGGGACAGATGATCGTTTTACTGAGATTTGGTTTACTTTATTGTCTGTCGCTGCTATGGTTGCTTTAATTATAAGTGATTGGAAATGTCGTTTCCTGGGGCTGGTTGCACAAAGCCCAGTTAAGTTAACGGTCTCTAAGATGACGTTGTGCAACAATGAATTCTATTATGACGTGAAGTCCATGTCTTTGTGACACGACGTCATCTATAACTGGCTGTTAGGTTAACGGAGCTTTGACCAACCGGACTCTATTGTATAAGCCTATACTTATTATACTTCCTAGGGTAAATCACACTGACACATCGATTTCAGTAAAATGTTAAACCATGGGATCCTCTGACAACTCCAGGAATATAACAGGTACTCTTGCGTATGTTTTTCAGCTGGGTGATGTGATCGAGGGTGGAGCAACCGTCTTCCCACGTATCGGGGTACAGGTCCCGGTTGTTAAGGTAAACATTTGATCAATACACTGCAAGGTGATTTGTTAATATACAAGTTTGCCTTCAATGCCATTTTATGGGGAATCCAGCCCGTCATATTTCGAATCTGTGGAATGAAGCCAAACAGTCGATCCCATGCGCTATACTCATGCCGCCAGGTAGATACATTGACAAGTCTTGATCAGCAAATACCTACCAACAAAATAGATGTGAATTTGTGATCTGTCATAACCATTGAAATGTACATACACCTCCATACAAACACTTTGGAAAATTCCAGAACATGTCATACCTTCAATAAGCCCGCGTTCACTAAACTATAATAATATTCAGGGATTCAAATCATCACGCTCTGCTTTAGTGACTAAGCTGTAATTTTACTTTCAGAACGGAGCCGCTTTCTGGTACAATCTCCACCGCACTGGGGAAAATGACGACCGATTGTTGCACGCTGGGTGCCCTGTCCTACTAGGACAGAAATGGGGTAAGTAAACTCTTTAATAATAAAAAAGATTAAAGGTTTCCATCTAAGAGTAGCATAACGACATTTGTGCCAGCTTAAATAACATTGTGATTGTCCTGTCTTGTGATTGTTTTATACCGGTAACATCATGGATGGTTTACTTCGAGCATGCATTCAGTTAGTACGCCCAGATGAGTGACATATAGCTGGCGTAAAGTCATAAACTAACAAATCACTGTCAGTGTGACGTTTGAACTATTCTCAGTAAAGTATTTTATTTCCGGAAAATGAATAATAGAAATTTATGGATACCTTCGGTATAGCGGGGTGTATGTTAGGTATGGGCCTAAAGCATAAGAACGACGTTGTCCAATCAGATGCCTGTGAAGCCCGGAGTCAGACTTAAAAGTCACACAAGATGATATTGGTTGACCTGGGCACGTGAGCAAACAGGTTTGTAAAATGGCGGCTCAACGATGTGCTGCCCCTGTAACCAAGCAAACAATCAAAGCCGAAAGCGCGTAATAAGATCGACGTTCATTGGCTGGTGTTATCGAGCGTGTCCGGTAGCCATACCCAACAAAATTGTCTATATGTACCAGCGTATAGGGTCGGTTTGGGCTATACTGTAAGCCGATCGCTGGTTGTACGAGCGTAATTGTTGACAAGGCAACAATGTACAGTTTTGTTAACGAAGGTTACCAATGCCTTAAAAAATCTTTCAAAACGCTGGTCAAGAATTGAGTACTTTCACCATTGAAACTGTACGCCTATTTGTATTTAAATAGTTATTTATATTTCTGTTTCACAGTTGCCAACAAATGGATTCGAGAACGGGGCCAAGAATTCAGACATAGCTGCGGATTAACACCAGAAACACCACACCATAGATACTGAAGCACTTTCATGACATCTTGCAGTCTCATTACAAATATTGATATCTCATCAATTACTTATATTGATATTTCATCAATTACAAATACTGATATTTCATCAATTACAAATACTGATATCTCATCAATTACAAATACTTATATAGACTACTTCTAATGTATTAGGCCCTACAACGCTGACGCCAGATTTAAAAACTTACACGCCACGTCCCTGACAAATTATGAAATATTCGAACCACCACATCACAACTGACACTTTGTGCCATAATGCAACTAACAAATTGTAGCAATACAACTACTGAGAATATGTAAACCCCCTATAACGTTTGGCACCACGACAATACAACTACTGACATCGCCATTATTCCAGTGTTAAGTCCGACATAGCCTATTGGCCCCATATGACAGATTAGGATATAAAGGACATATATAAACATTATGAATTTCAATTTCCCGCGTTTTTGAAAACATAGATTTTCTGCTAGAAGAAAAGCCGGAATATTAAGTGGTGGCAAGTTAATGTGTGTGTCTCAACGTCATTTTGAAATGGGGAGTTACCTTGAAACGTTATAACTCGAAATTCTCGCAAAACAAACAAGTTTTGCGAGTCGGTAACACTTACGGCGCTTAATAATAATGACAACACATAAATTTGAATAATATTACCAAACCTCGTTTATCAGCTTATTCACTTACCATTCAATATACTTACACCATCATTTACTTAGACACTAACACAGCTACCTATATCTTACGCTTGTCAAACATTCCACAAACTTGAAATCCACATAGCCTGTTCCACAAAAAAAATATTTTATACTTACTTCACAGTGCATTTTTGTGCCTGGACGAACAACATTGACACTCTAGCTCTATACCTATATGCATGGCACTGTCATATCTGATGTATAGAGAAGATTTGTTTGTTTGTTTGATTGGTGTTTAACGTCGTACTCAAGGGTATTTCACTTATACAAATATAGAACATCACAAACAAATCTGCTCCCCGTTACCCTTTAGCTCTGCGAACACCAGGGCAACAGAAAGCAA
>JARFOD010080607.1:0-19676 GCA_031763545.1 Mopalia muscosa
TGTATTTGTGTCCGTCTTCATATAAGTGAAATACCCTTGAGTACGACGTTAAACACCAATCAAACAAACAAACAAACTTTGTATTGTATCGTTGTTTGTTGTCAGTGTCGTCAAGGAGGATCCATTTCACCATTTCTAATATCACGTGATTTACTTATTACCCTCGCGATCAACAGTATTTTTTATTTTCCTTTCCTATTCTATTTATGACACATGGTGGTGGGGAGTGGTACTTTTTCCTATAAATCTGTTTCTTGTAGTTTTTTTTCTGTTATTGCAGCAAAGTCACAAGTCCATTAATCCACTGGCAATCGTTTCTATTGGACCGGATATTGATTTCACGGAGCCACACGCCAGACAATCACTATTCGTGACGGCATGACAACAGCTACAGCAACAACGACGATCCCAGTTCGGTTTTACAGAAATTAAAGACAATGTAATACCTATAATTTTAGAATAAATGAAAAAAATATAAGTCATGAATACAGATTGGAAATATCTTCTTGCCATATAAGCAACTCTCCGTGATCCTTTCTTAAAGTGTTGTCTCTTGATATTTTGTTAAACGCCTATGTCTCATCTTGTACAATAAAACACATTTAAACCTGAACTCGGTTTGGGGGTATTTTATTATTATTATCTGTCCGTGTGCAGTACATTACGATTACTTTACATGTTTAAACCACATATGGTTTACATGTGTGGGTAACCCACATGTGTATATGTCAGGGTAACTCATACACATGCGTTTAGAGTCTATCACAGTCTCACTTTACTAGCCTATGGATGAATGGGATCGGTTGGTTCCATTAGTTGTTCGCAATAGTGAAGTGTAATGATGGACCGTGCTATGCAATATACATGAATGTTTACATAGAACATTGGGTCTTGATCGGGGTAAAGAATAGTAAATGTATCATCGAACTTCCTGGTAATATTGGGTTGGGGATCATATTTCCAACTCTTTGATGTAAATCTTTGATTGAATATATGGGGATCTTATTGAAATGCATTGATACCACAAATAAATTTCTACGAAATGAATGTCCAATGAATCACAAACTGTAATATTGTGATATGAGCATATATACAACAGTGTCACCAGAATTTGGACAGTCTAATGTAGATCCCACCATGCACAAAACTTTAGTCCTTTCTAATTGATGCTATTTAGAATTATGTAAAGCATTTCCATATCCGAGAATGTTTGACGGAATGTTTTAATGGCAAGACGTTTTATCATTTCTACCTTTCTTCTAAATATGTCCAATAAGTTTTGCTTTAATTTACTTATGCACAATTCTTTTTCACATATCGGAAATTCTTTTTTACTTGTGCCGAAAAGATTTTCACTTATGTGAAAAACACTTTCACATACATAAAATAAAAGTTTGTTTTACATATGTGGAATTCTTTTCAACATTCTAGTATGTAAAATTATTTTCAGCATATGCGAATTCTCATTCACATAAGTGAAATTAAACACAAAACCTAACTATTTCACATAAGGGAAAAATAAACTATTATTTTACCTATATACAAAAGAGTTCCATTTATCCTTGCTAGAAAATAGCAAATGCTGTGCGAAAAACAGAAGGTGGATGTGCTTCTGATCAGATGGTACTTTTTTTTAGCAAATTTATTGCCACTAAATACAGGCGTCTGTAATTGAGGTCTTGGATGCTTTTATCCTTCGCTATCCTTCGCTAGAAAATAGCAAATGCTGTGCGAAACACAGAAGGTGGGTGCGCTTCTGATCAGTTGGTACTTTTTTAGCAAATTTATTGCCACTAAATACAGGTGTTTGTAATTGAGGTCTTGGGTGCTTTTATTTTACATATCTACAAAAGAGTTCCAATCACCTTTTTATTTTACATAAGCGGAAAACATTCCTACATATCTCGAAATTCTTTTTCACATATGTTGAATTCTTTTTCACATAAGTGTAATTCTTTTCAACTTATGTAGAATAAACTGGTTAAGGGGGCTTCTATTTATCTCTCAAGTTAAATAAGAACAAATATATGGACTTTTAAACAATGACTTGTATCAAGTTTCCACTGATTAATAGAAAAAATGTGTTAGTGGCATATGTTCATATATGGCAATTCATAATTTAAAAGTAGACAACTAAACTGACCCTATCTATGGATATCTTTGTAGCCATTGGAGCATAAAATATATATTTTTTGTTCAACCCGCTAAACTCATGGTTAGGAGTATATACCCTTTTTCCAATGTGACGAGTTGTTATTGCTGTAGCTTGATTGTTGTTTCATGGTTCTTAGCCTCGGGATGACTTTTGTTGAGCAATTTCTAATTTTTCTTCTGTATTTGGAAGAATACTTTCCATTGAGTCTTCTACTGGTGAAGTATAACGGATAGGACACCGGTAAGTATAAGTCCCTGGGAGAATGTCCAAGGGACTTGTAACTGGGCCGTAAAATCCCAGCAAACAATTGTCATCTTTATTAGAAATTTCTTGGAATTTAAAGATGTCACAGGCTGGTGTATTAATACAATATCTAGCGCAGTCTTCTCTGCACAACGCGCTCTTTCGGTCTAACACGTGATGTTGTTGTTGAAGTGCCTTGTCCGTGATGATTGTTGATACATGAGAATAATACCTCTCAGCTTCTATTCCTGAAAAATATTAAAATAAAAACAAGATGAATACATTTTAATTTAAGCAAAACGTTATCTTATAATTACGCGTCTTCTCCATACAGATGAAGGCGGCGTAGAATGAGATATGATGTCCTAACAAGTTATAATAAATGCAATTGAGCTAAGCTGCACTAAGGCATGCATGCTACATTTTGGAAATTTATTCACGAAACGGCCCGATATTCATGGTTGATAGAAATAAATATTTTCATGTCTTACGTTTGGTGAATAATAATAGTCCAAACAAAAGTCTTTATATAATGAAAACAGTTATTTTAACAGAACGCAGGTTATGTGATTTAAGAATATATGGACGATATGAACACTGTTTTTATAGCAGAGTGATAGTTTTAAATTTTTTAAAACTTTTATAAAACTTTCAGCTGTGTGATAATTGTTCCTACCTGGCATGAACTGACAGACAAATGAATATGTTTCTTGACAATCCTTGTCCTCCCAAACGGCTTCTTTCGGCTCTCCAACTACACAGTTCTGTAGAGTCCCGCCATTGGGTTGCTTTTGTCTGAGATCCCAGTTCGGATTGACTAACATTGTTCCATCCAGCCAAACGAATTTACCTTCTGTTACCAAGTCAGTCAAACCTATCCAGTAATGTGGATGTCTAGAAATGAAACAAGGGCGTTATGACATTGCATATTTTCAAAACCAAGCATCTGTATTACACTTGCATTCAAGTGAGCATAGCCGTTAATAAACATGCGGGACTGAAGTCATTGTTAGAAAATGAGTAAGGTGCGTAAACGGCTTTTTCTGTGATATTTTCTAAAATTCCTATGCTTTAACATGGTGCTATATACAGACAGTGAAGATAATGACCATGCGAAATTTGCTATATAGAACGAAGCATCCCTGATGAAAGAGAAGGGATATTATACACTAAATCGCAAATAGTTTATATGGATATTTAGCATACTGAGATTCTACTCAAAATAACGACGAAATAGCACACTGAATATTCTACACTAAATCGCAAATATTATATTGGACGGATATTTTTTAAAATTCAGATTATAAAGAAAAGATGTGCTAAATATCTATAATTCGCAACTGTCCTCGCTATTTAGAAAGGCTGATTTTGAGCAACTGATTTTGCCCAAGAAACAGACTATATGTTGGATATTTAGCAGAAAGAGATTATACACAAAATATCTGCGAAAAGCATTTAATATTCTACACTACATTGTAATTGGTTTCGATATTTAGAAATAAATCATTTGAGCGATTGTGTTTTCCTAAGAAACAGACAATATATTGGATATTTAGCAGAGTGAGATTATACCAAAAATATCTGCGAAATTTAATATTACAAATTCTACACTAAATTGCAACTGGCCTCGCTATTTAGAAATAAATCCGGCATTTGGAGCGACATGATTTGTCCTGGAAACACTATATTAGATATTTTGCAAAGTGCGATTCTACTCAAATTGTCTGTGAAATAGCGTGCTTATTATTATACAATAAATCGCAAATATATTGGATATTTATCAGATTGAGATTACAAACCTCTGATGCGCGAAAGGTCAGTTTAATATTTCAGTATAATTCGCAACTGCCCTCGCTATTTCGAAAGGCTGGCTTCGAATGACTTTGTTCGCCCAAGAAACAGACAGGAAATCTGTATACTCGACCAAGTATGATGAGTTATATTATGTTTATACTTGATGTTGCAGATGGTGTGGGTGGGAGTTTTATGTTGCCCTTGTGACCTCAGACCTAAGGGGCAACGAAAAGCCGATCTGTTTGTCTTTGTATTTGTCCTTTGAATGATCTGTCTTTGTCTTGTCTCGTCTTAGTAGTTTGACAAGATATAAAGGCTGCTTTCTCTTACCTATATTGAGCTGGCACGCCGTTATATCAGTGAAATAATCTTAAACATGGAACGAATTTTCTCAATTCGCTACTCCTTCACTGGTGCGATACAAGATTTAACACAATTAGAATAATTCGATATGTCATACAGTTAATTAATTCAACATAACTATAACTCGGTGTCACGCACACTAAAGTAGGATATCTGGTTTAATTTGTCAAAAAATTACATGACTTGTTTGAAAGTACAAAATAAATGGTCCCACAAACACACGGAAGAGACATTCTAATATATTCCCCTGCATACTTACACATGTGAGGCTAGTTTTTGCATGGCTGTTACACTGTCATCGTCATCTACCTTGGCCAGGTCGGCAAACTCCTTTCTACAGGTT
The DNA here is from genome assembly GCA_031763545.1 of Mopalia muscosa. Taxonomy (NCBI): domain Eukaryota; kingdom Metazoa; phylum Mollusca; class Polyplacophora; order Chitonida; family Mopaliidae; genus Mopalia; species Mopalia muscosa. The sequence goes on from JARFOD010080607.1 coordinate 4,899, forward strand.
TCTCGGGCATCTGTCCAGCTTTTCTTCTCGGTGTAAACCCTGTAACATTCTGTATAAGCTTGTTGATACCCTTCAGGGCAGACTCCTACAGCATTACCTGCGCAACCAACACAAAGAACCCGAAACAGAGCAATAAATAATGCTTCAGCTTTAATAGATGACAAAACGCCAAATTTCCTAATCTGTATAGCTTATAATTAAATGTATCCTGTAGCTTATAATTAAATGTTTGGGAGGGAGCTGTGGGGCCAAACGTTAACATTACGGCTCATGGCAAATTAATGGTGGGCTTATGCCAGTTGCAGCCTGTGTTGAAGAGCTAGATGGCGTAGGACCACCATTATTTACTTGCGTTTTGTCATCCTCGAATATAGTTCTTATTAAAAAATGATGTGTTGTCTTGTTTTATTTGTTCTTGTCCTGGAAAGTTGTTTTTGGTGGAGAATTTGGTATTGATGTGAAGTGATTGAGTGTAGGTTTCTGGCCAGTGTAATATTATAGCCTAAATAGGTCACTTTTGGTGTATTTATCACCATTTGATGAAGGGGTGATTGGGCTGTTGCTAACATTCTGAACGTAGCTTGACAGCCCCTATCACACTCCAGGGCTTCTAGCTCAAAATTTATCCGGTAATGCCCTGTCAAGATTTTAACCTGGAACTCCAAAAGGACCGATTCAAGTACGTGCCAGGCGTTTTCGCTCAACGAAAGTTTGGGAGGGACATGTGGGGCCGCACGTTAATATTACGGCTTATGGCAAATTAATAGTGGTCTGGCGCCAGATGATACCATGGAGCTATAAAGAGAAGGAGGCACAACTCTGCCGGTCAGTACCGGCTCACTAACAAGAATCGCATGCTGTGCTGTGGCCAAGTTTCTTAGATGCCCTATGTCCAATTCCGCCACCCAACAGATCTGAATAGTTTTAGCTTAGCGGATTTTAACGCAGGTGACATTGTAATGTGCGCATTTGTTTTCAGTCAATTTTCAGCAAAAAACAATATTTGCATTTATATGTTAAAAAACTTTGTGTCTTCCACCATGCTATTGACCAGGTCCGATAATTTTTCGATAGCGGATATCGCATATATATATATATATCGTACTGAAAACATGAGGTGTCAATTTCAACAAATTATTTTCATTTGTGTTTTGGGGTAATTTCCACCAATACAACGTCGATGAAAATTTACATAAATGTTCCTGGAAGCATGAAGAGAATTAAAATATAATTGTTATCTTTGAACGATTCCTAGTTGGAAAGAAAAATGGTCTTCAATTTTCGAAAAACTCCCCATTTAAAATATATGGGGAATTTTGTCAAAAGAGGGAAATTCGCTATCTTTGAAGGCATAAAAGAGAATATTTCCGCCATACATGGGTCATCGAAATTAAGTTTGTATTGTAGACGAGTTCTTTACCGTTTTACCGTATGTAATGAATTTTCTGAACGGTGGTAATTTAACCTTCAGTTTTGTACGACCTACTTTGCGTTTTATCATCTAGCTGTATATAAGCGGCTATTAAGTCCCACCTTGACATAAGCTATTAAAAACTGTGACGTTAATCAATAATAGGTTCAAATACACAATTCACGCCTCGTTAAGGACTGGTTGGGGTTATTATCACAGTTAAGCTGAGTATAATAACAGCACGTATGATATCCAAGAGGCACACCACGACGAATTTATCGATCTCCAGTATATTTTTTTAGTATATTTTTTAAATCCAAACGACATAGAGATAGTCGGCATATACAAATATTAAGGTGTAGAAATAGAAGTTTTGCTGTTATAGGGAGCAAAATGAATGTACGATATAATTAAAAAATCACGAAATGCCAAATTGCCAGTTGACTGTATCATAAAAATATTCCATAATGTAGTAGTACTAATTCTCACAAATGGTGCAGGAATATGGGGCTTTCACAACAATGATGCTATTGATTCCATTCAAATTAAATTTCTGCAATATGTGTTAAATATTTCCCAGTCTACTCCATGTTATGTGGTGTATGCAGAAACAGGACAGTTCCCTATAAGTATAGTGTACCAAAAGCAGATAATAAGCTACTGGTGTGATATCATTTCATCAGATCAAAAGTTATCAAGTATTTTGTATTTATTTCATTGTCCTTATTTTAGACCTCAGTGAATTCCAAATGTAACTTATACTGGAGTGTATGCAGCCAATATTAATATCGAAAGATGGTTTAATGGCCGGATCAGTAGTATCTCTAGAAAAGTTTCAAAATTTATTCAATATATTTTAAGTCACTTTAATACAAATCGCAGGTGATATATATTCACACAAACACTTTCTTGTCTATGTTATTATGTAACTTTATATCTTTATCTCCGGTGGTATTGGGTAATAAAGTCATTCAGACTTAAGATTCTTAATCGGTAACTCGAATGATTTGCATTAACAATTGGCTTACTCAGCAGAGAAATATAGCCTCACAAATAAAAATGGTCTTTAGACATCAAGTACTAAATTAAAACAAAATATTTATCGTATGATCAAATTCTGACGTTATGTGTAAATGAATAATTTGTAAGTACAAATTAGTACCAAACATAAGACTATTTTGAAGGTATCGAAATGGGTAATCGGTCTGATCATTATTCCGGAAAAAACAACGTTGTCGATCTATATTTTTAATTTAATTTTCTGCAAGGAGACAAGTTACTTAGCTTGGCCATGCATTTCACTATCTATTATCAACACCAAGTTGAAGTACTTATACATATTTGTTTTCAATAAGTTCCATGTCTTCCATTAATATAACTCGGCTCGGTATACATTTATTAAGCAATTTTATTCTACATACCAATTACCCACCCCAAAACATGCAATTAATATATTGAACTGGGCATTCTTTGCATTTGGGTCTTTTAATTAGCTAATTTTTTATTTCAAGTTTGGCTGTACTTTGGTTACCTGTAATCTTTTCCGGCTGAAAAAGGTGGGGTTTTTTCACACTCAGTATTATAAGGACTTATAAGTCTAATCGGAAAAAGTACCAAACTGATTGAGAAATACAAATGACCACAGTGACATTTAAGCATCATAGTGTTTCCTGTAACTAACTGTAGAAACTGCGGCGTGACTGTTCAACAAAAATCCCTTAATCTCTAAAGAAGCTTTCGTTGAAGTTTACGATTGGGTTTAACGACCTGCTCGGGAATATTTCAGTATAATATTGTAGTCCTCATATATGATGGATTGTTGTTTTCCCTGAACTTCGCTTTTAAATGAGTTTTTCCTGTACAACCTACATATGGTTTTTAAAATGTCGTCGCTATGCAAAGTTACTTTCCGATTATCGACAAGATCAATTAAGTCCTAAGCATAAGAACATGCTAAGAACATGCGTAATAATTAAGTTGAGATTAATATAGATTAATCAGTGGATAAATGGTTACATATACACCATTACCATTACACATGCAAGAATGCATGTGTTTTACCTGGCTTATGGTATATCGTGCTGATAAAAATATATAAGTCTTAGCCTAACAACGAAAGAGTGAATCACGTTTTTTTTAGTTCTTATGATGCATTATGCGTTGAAGGAAAAAAAGAAGCAATTTGGAAAAGAGGTAACACAAATTTACATTTGATGAAGTCTATTTTTTCTGTAAGTTTCAGAAAGATATTGGCTTTTTATTGTTGTACAGAAAGAGACGATTCAGAATACATATACATGTGTTGAAAAATTCGTAGTAGATTGGAAGTAAAACGAGGAAATGTAAAGAAAAATCGGTTGGGTTTAGAGTATGCTTAAGATGGTGTTTGGAGGTTATACAAATGCTAATTTTTCGCATCCTGCTAAAAGATGTTATCTTCTTTTCATTAAAAATTTGCGTCAAGGGGAAAATAACATAGACATATGCTCTATTTGAATAAAAAGAACATGAAGTGTTAACTCCGCTAATATAAGCCTAACAATTCATTCACTTTTCTATCTGTCGATCGGACGCAATCCTGTGATATTCTGTACATTGATTACCTCGACAATGACCAAAAGCAAGCATTTACAACCGCAACTTTTCAACTTAAACTGGTAATTGATTTTATAGGCGTGGCATCCACAATTCTTGTGCAACACAATGCTTATTACTGGGTTGAGTAATCGGCCCTTGGTGATATGTTGAGCACTCAACATGTTCATATAGTGCGGAATCCACATTGTTATCGATCTCACGGTTTAAATGTCTATGACTTCCTTAATGAATTCTACAAGATTTTTTATGCTTAAGTAGTGTTTTAATTATAGACTCTCTTGCCAAATGATAAATTGTGGTAAGTAGAGAAAGGTGTATTGATCTATCAAAAGCAATTCGCTGCTTTTACCAAATCAATAAAAGAATCGAAGAGCGATTAATATGTCGTTAAAAAAATCGCTATCCTCTTGAAGGGTAGATGATCAATGACCATTGACTTGATGGAAATCAGAGGACAGTCAGATAACAATAGAATAAGCACCGTGCATAACAATGTAAACTTTTATTACAAAATATGCGTGAGGCGGGTGAAAAAGAATTTACAATTGGCCTGTATATTATATATAATTATTAATAAAAGAAATATTTAATTCTTGTTGTGCTTCGAAGGAGATCAGAGGAATCGCCCTTTATATGTACAATGTGAAAAAGCTGTGGGCAAATACAGCTCCTGTAGGAAATCTTTTCATCTCCGTTTGCATTTTTTCTTTTTTTTAAATTCTGAACGAACAAAAAATACCGATGGATGTGTATGTCTATGTGTATGGCAAGCTGTTTTATCACTTCTCCCTTTATTCTACATATGTCGAATAAGTTTTTCTTTTATTTTGCTTATGTGAAATTCTTTTCCACATATGTGAAATTCTTTTTCTACATATGTTGAAAAGATTTCTACATATGTTGAAAATAATTCTACATATGTAAAACAACTTTTTTTTTACCTATGTGAAATACAATTTTACGTAAGTGAAAATCTTTTCAACATAAGTAAAATAAAAATTTATTTTACATATGTAGAATTATTTTCAACATATGTAAAATCTTTTCAACACAAGTAACATAAAACACCAAAACCTAACTATTTCACATGTGTGGAAAAGAATTTCACTTTTGTAAAATAAACTTTCATTTTAGATATGTACAACAGAGTTCCACTCATTAAAAATCTGAGATATGATTTCTCCCCACAGCAAGGGACTGTATCCAACCTTCATTTGTGTTCCTTTCGTCTTGTGATGACCTTTCAGGACGAACGCAAAGACGATTGGAATATATTCCACATACTGTGCGAGTTATTCCTCAGCAGGGCAAACTCCCAAGTGAAGACATTTAATCAGTTGGTCTACTGTGTGGAGATAACAACAACAACAGCAACAACAAAGCGAAGCGCTGTCTTTGAGTGCCAATTGTCAAAAGTCGAACACTCGCATATATTTACAGCCAACAATACAAAACCATGAGAAAAAAAAGCCAATTAAGGTGACAAATAAAGAGTGAATATTATATAAAGCGATGGGTTATTCTTATTCAGAATTTGTATTGTAGTGCACATCATTTTATTTTCCCGACGAATCCTTATCTATATAGGCTATTATATATAGCCCAGACAAATCAGACCTAGTAATGCTCTCTACAGAATCGGTCGCAATTGTAGGCCTATAAAATAAATGTAGTTTCCCTGATTTATTCTGCGCTAGAAAAATAAGAAATGCTTTGCGAAATGCAGAGGATGGATGCATTATCCTTTTTGTCATTCTGATAAGACACAAATATAATTTTATTTCTCTGTAATTGACGATTTCTGGCACTTCCAAATTATTTTAATTCTTCTTAGGATCCGGTTAATTTCTCAAAACGTTTTGACGTACAAATTTCAAATTAATCGCATTTTGACGATCACTATGTGCGAATCCAAATTTTGTCTTTTTTAAGTTCGCCATAGGGTTCTTTATATATAGTCCTAAATATTTACTTCTAAAAATGAAACACATGGATGTCAATTGCACAGGGATATCGATTTATCAAACCCCATGAATCATCTCATGTTCTAGATAAACTCAAACAGACACGTTTCTAATCTGATTTTAGTCTCGAGTTATCATGGGTAACCTACAGATTTCTCGAGATAAGATAATGAACATTCACATCACAAAAAGATAAATGATTTATACGTCATAAGCATAAACGGTGTTTTGTGCGATTTTGGAAAGTTGCCAGAGCATTCTATGGCATATTTCCTGAGCAAACGTTAGGGAAATGTATCACGATTGTCAATTAATGTCAAGCCTTTTCATTTTAACAAAATTTATTGTTCGATAATTTTATAATTATACACTACTAGAATACCGTTTATTTTGTTATCCCGACATTTACTTCGACACGCCATTTGAGAAAATCATTGCAAGTATACATTTAGCATGTATGATTATTTATTGTGTTTGAAAAACATTGACCTTAATTATTCGATTGAATGAAAATGCCAATAAGTTAAGAGAAGTAAATTAGATAATTTGGGAGAAATGTTTTTAATATATTGGCAACAATGGCTATCCAATGTCTTCAAAAGGCTGTAAACAATATACGTGTACAGGGGCTTGTTCCACAAAGCGACAATAACGACACCAGATTGCCAGATCTCTCTGACTTCACCGAGCAGCTCTGTGGATCATTTAGTCTAACAAGTCAGTCCAATAAAAACTTACCCGTGCAAAAAATCAGGAGACAGAGCACTGATAGCGTTCCTTGTGTCATGTTCCTCGCCTCTGGAAAAAACTCTATTTCTGTTACATGATGTTGACCTGGTGGGTTTTTCTTTGACTCCGCCCTGGCTATAAAATAAACTTCTACCTGTTCTCAATGTCACTCGCCAACCTGTTCACAGTAAATGGATATTTCGTGTTAAAACTTCATCGTCAAGAACCATGAATAGTTATTGATACAACACTTATTGATCGTTCTATTTTCAACAATGACTCTGTTTCCAGGTCTCTTATTTCCGTGTTCATCAAGAGTTCTTCGTTTCGGTCAAAAGAACGGGTATAGCCTACTTTGAGGTTAAACACTATTAGTAGTTCCTATTTATTGCATTGTGACAGATCATGACTGATGTTGTCATACATAATTACTAATTTTGTTGTTGTTGACAATATAACACTTTATTTCACTTTGGTAAAATTAACATTAAAAAATTTCCACTAAAACCATCGTACAACCTTTCTGTTCGAGTTTAAAACAATGAATGCCAAGCATATAATCTGTGGAATCCGCGGTACCGAGAAGATCTTCTTTCGACAATCCCGTGGTTTGTTTTTAGGAGGGTTTACACCGTATTTAGGGAAGGAACAGTGTGAAACGGACAATACGTCGAGACGACATTGACAATGACTATTGACATACTTACCTTTTCCTATGTACACATCGTGCTCTATCACGGTTGAGAATACGATGTCAAACAAGGAGGGATCAGGATAAACAGTCGATTCCACGATGTGGACGTGAACCAAAATCTGATATATGGCCATCTCAACCATTGATTTTTGTTATGTGGGGTTTTTTTTTTTTTTTTTTTTTAGCAATATCCTACAATATTTGTTTCTGTACAAGATGATTTAATGGTAAGACCTGCGATTTTCAATCCTATTTCAGTATTTTTTATGTTCTTCGTTTCGGTCAAAAGAACGGGTGTACTTTGAGGTTAAACACTTTTAATAGGTCGTATTTATTCCATTGTGACAGATCATGACTGATGATGTCAATATAACAGTTCATTTCACTTTGCCTCCATTCCGTTCTCGTATAAAACATGAATATCAACCATACTATCTGCGGAATCCGCGGCATCGAGAAGATCTCAGAATCAGAAGATTGTTGACTTCCTCTATGACAAAATGAGATATTGCCGTATGATTTTTTTTTTTCGCGTTCTATTATGCACAATAGAAAGGTCCGAAACATCTAAATATGTTGTCCAAAGAGACGACATTGACAATAACTATACATCCTTACCTTTTACTATATATCGTGCTCTATCACAGAAGAGAATTCAATGCTTACGTCAAACAGGGAGGAATCTGGATAAACTATTGAGTCCACGCTGTGGACGTGAACCAAAATCCGATATATGGCAATCTCAACCGTTGATTTTTGTGTGTGTTTTTTTGTGTGTATTTTTTTATGCTTTCAGCTTTATTCTATTATATTTGTTTCTTTACAAGATGCTTTAATGACAAGACCTGCGATTTTCAATCCTATTTCAATACTTCTCATGTGTAATTTTAAAGACAGGTGCCCGTATGTAATTGTTCCCAAAGTCAGCACAACGCAGAACGAGCTATTTTGGATATTGGTAGTGATGTCAATGGTTTAGAAATACAATGACTTTGGCACTGTAATATTGAGACCCAATTAAAGCGATATCTCGCAAAAAGTTAATTTTTATGCTTATATTTTGCAGTTTTGAAAGAATATTCTAGCAAAGTATTACCTTCAAACAGACTGATTGACTGATTGGTGTTTAACCCTATGCTAAAGGCCACATCACACTATGGCGGCGATGTATTCCAAAATACCCACACTGACACTGCCAGGAAATTGGGGTGCGGGGAGGAGGTTTATTCTGGTAGAAATTGATGTTCCCCAGTTGCTAAAAACATATTGTATGCTATGCCTGAAGCATATTGATTTTTTTAAAAAATGTTTTTAATTCAAAACATAAAGAAAATGCAGCTTGCATCTACAGGGATTCGAACCCGGGTCTTGCTCTAATAGGCTAAGCTATACAGAGGCTCACGGCTATGGCAAGCCGTTTCACCATTTCTACATTTATTCTACAAATGTCGAATAAGTTTTGCTTTTATTTTACTCATACAAGGCAGAACCGCCACAAATGTCCATCAAAACAAAGGCCGCAAATCCTTACATAAATGTATAACTGCAGGACAGATTTGCATACAGACTTAAGTGTGGTTCTGTCTGTTTACAATCACGTACCATTCAGTAGAAAGCCTTTGATTGATCCATACCGTATCGACAGAGTGTGAGCAACAGATAAAAAGAACAGCATGTTTCCCTTTCATTAACGGACCTTAAGTTTATAATACGAGTGAAAAAAAATGTCCACGTAATGGATTGGGGGTTACGTGATGTCATATCGGAAATGGAAATCATTCCCATTTTAAAAAGCGCTTGTAGGAGATTGATTAAAATTCAGCGGAGGACAGACAAGAGAAAGGCTATTGTCAGTGTGGTGGAATATAGTGATCTGTGAAAACAGATTACTCGGCTTAACCAAACTTTCTTTACTAATGGGATGAAACCCGTGGTTTTAGTCATAGGTCTACTCAACATTACTTAAATTTGTCTGATAAAAATACTAAAAGCAAGATAAAACAAAATATATTTAAAATATACGTCACTTATACAGATTATCCCTTTCGTTATGAATCATATCGACTCAAGAATATGCCCAGTTTGGGAATTGACTCAAATGCGACGAATGTCCTGCAGTCTTAAGCCAAAGCTAACAACATGACGTTCCCATTAACACATCGCTCTACATTCAATGCACTCACATCTATGTATTCACAAACAATATAAATAAAAAATATAGAATACAAAATGATTTATTGGACGTCTGTTTATAAAATGCTTTAAATCGGCTCTAGTCTAGCTTTGTTATCCAGACCGGCTGCATATTGCCAGTGGACAAGTTTACCCAAAAGAAGAATGAGGTGTGAGGACAAATGATGGATGTCACCGAACTGTTTCTGACATCTCATTGAGAACTTTCCCAAATACATTTCGACAGACGAAAGTGTTTGGTGTTTTCTTATGCTTATCAAATGCGTGCATATAGTAGGCCTATCCAGCTGAGAAACGGTGAATCCCGAATCAAGGCCGTATTTTGGCAACTTCAGCAGTATGTTGGAACATCCTTCGACACTTTCCGTACAGGAGGCGAATGGAAGCAATAATATTACACGAAAACGTGTAATGTTAACCGGCGGATGTTTCGTGGGCATGTGTGGAAATCAACCGAAGTGCTGCGCGGACCATTTCAAACAGGCCCGTTTCTCGAGTAAAATCACTTTCAAACAAAACACTTTTCCTTTTTTATTTATGACTTGCCGTAAATAATCCAAAGTTTTCTCCACTGTAAGTATATTATAGCAATAATGTAGCTCCAATGACGACATCATATCAACACAGGAATAGCCTTCAGATGTAAACATAAACACGTGAATAACTCAGCTATATGATGATACCAGTTACCTGCCCTGAAATGAAGCATTCCATCTGAGATTATTTGTAAGGAAATGGCCGAGGTTTTTCAGATATGCTTCAACGGCAGTCTCATGTTTTTTAAAATAGGAGGTAGGCCTATGGATCTCATGAACTCACATTGGAATGCGCATTTATAATGATACGCTCTGGCATATAGAGATGCATTTTTGCCAAGACAGATCTCTGCTTTATATGGAATCTCAAGAAGGTGGAATTATATAAAAACTTCTAAGACTCCAGGTCAAATTGCTCGTATTTGTTTGGTGCCTTTCGGAGAAACAGCTGAATCCATGAAACAAGCGAATCCGAAAAATAAAAACAAACAAATCATTGAATGTAATAAATGGCAACTGCCTTCAAACAAATAAAACTTTACCTTGATTATATAATAGTGAAAGAATACAGTTAAATAATCTATGTGTAAATATAAGTCAGTCTGGGTTTTTAGTCAAAATATAGGTCATTACACTTTCAAAACTTCTCAATTTAAGTTATTTCCTTTATACCCTCTATTTTGCTTGTATTTCGTGCACTTGTATATCAGTTGTCGTGATCTATTTAAAAAAACTTTGAATAGGGTATTAAAGTTAATACAGTAGGTTTGTCTACATGTACAAAACACCATCTAGCACATGTGATTCAGTCTATATCAATTAGAATCCAAAGAATTATCGACTAATAGTGAACTTAAACTGCGGTCACCGATACACAAGCCGTCCATCCTTTAATTTCCTAACAATATAAAACTCTCTGTATAATTTCACCCATAAATCGTAGTTGCAGGTTGAAATGAAGGAATGGAGTATAGAAGATATATGAGACCGCTGGAGATGAGCAGTGAAGCATACAGGAACTCAATACTTGGGTTCTCTATGATGGATGTCACAACCAGATAAACAGAAACCAGTATCATCTCAACGGGTATCAGTAACTGTAGGCACCTTGTAGGCTAAACAACAGATTTCGAGCCTTAAATACAATCGACAAAGCTCACATGCTATTTATCAATTTTCTGTTTTTTTTTTGCTGTTTACTATATTATTACCTTTACAAATTATATTTTTTAACTTGAGTGTGCGTTTAGACGATGAATCATACTATATAATTAAAAAAAAAACAAAAACACTTAGACGATAAGTACGACGAAGAGGCGATAAACTTGCTGCCAGAAATTCATAATAAATTGTGAATAATTTTTTAAAAGTGAATTCGAAACTTCCCTGACTTACTATGTAAGGTGTTTTCCGGTCTTAATGTGTAGGTCTCATTAATAGCAAACCGCAAAAGGTTGCTCCTTAAAAAAACATCTGGTAAAGCTTTCAAAGTTGATTAAATTATCCAAAATATGTACATATGCGTAATATATGTACAATATGTAGGCCTAATCCAAGCATCATTCGAGAAAAATAAGCAGTAATTAAAAAAAAATAATAACAATAATTATCCCTTCCGAAACATAGGACAAAATATTGACAAATCCATTTTTTGTTGAAAATTCTATATTTCTTCACTTAGGCCTACTGTTTATTTTTCTAGAATGTATGTGTCACAAGTTTATAAATAAGGAAAAAAAAACATTTATTTTGCCAGTAACGTATTATATGTAGGCTAGTTAAAACCATATCAAACACTTACAAGCCAGACGACCGTGTGAATCCTGTCTATGTATTGAGATTTTAAACCGTATGCCTACTGAAGACACCTTGACTAAAATGTGACCGCGTGCCAGTTCAATTGATGAAGAGGATATCGAGCATGCACATCTTTTAGGTCTACAGATTACCATGGGTTCGACTCAACACGTGTTTCAACCAGTTACACCAAGGAATGACAATTACATTGACCAAAGTCAAGTGAGTTTCTGCGGAAAATAACTCATCTCGTAGTATCTTATAGAACTCTTTGCGTTTTTCATTTTTCACTTCATTTGTTTTTTTCATATTGAATGCCCTGTTTGGATTTTTTAACAACTAAAGGATAAGAATTTACGTTTTGTCATAACATTAAGTCCTTGGTCTACGACTTATGGCGTAAAGACCAATAAAGTACGAGTCGGAAAGTGGAACTCTTTTGCGTTTAAAGTTAAAAAATACTATGGCAAAGTGAAAGCTTGAATTTAATCGTTTGTTTAGTGGGGAGTTGGGGTTTGTAAACCTTCTCAATGATCTTTATCTTTCCTTTTCTTGGTGCATTCATTAAGATTATGTGTATCAGCTGGTTTATTCTACAAACACAATGAGTGGACATGAACGAACGAAGTGTCTAGGCTTATGTGTTGTTGTTGTTGTCGGTGGATTGAAGCTTTCCCTTCCATTTACTTGTTCACTTGTCATTTGTCTGTCAGACAGCTACGTTACTTTATAAATCCAAGCTGTCAAGTTTAAGGAAGGTTACGCTCGTATAACCAGCAATCGGCTTACAGTAGTCCATATTGACTGCACCCAGTTGGCTCGCCAACGTTGGGCCAACTATGCCATGCCAACGTTGGGCCAACGATGGTATGCCAACGTTGGCCCATCGTTGGTAAGCCAACGTTGGCCCACTGAGCAAAAAGACGTTGGCCCAACGTCTGACACCAACGTTGGGCCAATGTCGGACACCAACGTTGGGCCAACGATGGTATGCCAACGTTGGGCCAACGATGGTATGCCAACGTTGGTCCAACGTTGGTGAGCCAATGTTGGCCACTGAGCAAAAAGACGTTGGCCCAACGATGTTGCAAACGGTAGCCCAACGTTGGCCCACGTGTTATTTGGGGAATGTACATGACCGGAACTGTGCAACTGGCGGCGAGTATGGTTCAGGGGCGAGTCACGTTTCCTTTTATAAAGAGACACGATTGTTGACATTGCGTACATAAGCGCCGCATTGTGCGTTTTGCCAACAAATGTATCGCCCAAGTTGGCAGATTCGGTGGAGGTAGAGTCATGATGTGGGGAGCCTTTTCCTACAGAGGCAGAAGTGAACTGGTGCTTGTACAGGGCAACCTGACAGCTGTACGCTATCGTGATCAAATAAAGGTAATGAACAATTATCACTTATCGTTTTTAACTCGTTAAGCAGTCTACAGTTAATAACAAACTCTTAATCAGATAGTAAACCCGATCTTGCTCACGACATACACAATCTATGTAGTCCTATAATATTTACAGAAATGAAAGTAATTATAGCGTGGGTACTAGCCCGTTTTAACATAAAATGAAATTAAGCTGTTCTCCTTAAAAGGCCCACAAAAGATATGTTAGCTGGACTAGGCTTAAGTGAAATAAATTCAATAATATCAACAAGTAACAAATGGCAGAACGAATGGGATAACGAATGTCTTGGTGATTATTTATATACATTTTAGGATGGAAAACAGCATAGAATCGCCAAATGTCAATTAGTAATTAATCCAGATAAGATTATTCATAATAATTCGCCAACACCTTTCTAAAACTGTACTAAAACACATGTATTAAAACTTATCAAAAGCAAATCATTGGCATGTTCTAGGTGTATCAAAGAGTAAGGAGTAATATATCATATATTTAACAAGTTACTTTAATATACAAAACCAAAGAAGCAAACTCGAACACACTTTTAATCTGATAAATAATCAACTTACGTTACCGGTTACCTTAAATCTCAAACGGGTCCACAGAAAACGTTTATACAAACTCATCATCGATTATTCAAAGGCCATCGGATATTACAATACAATGTAACATATACAATTTAATATCTAGCTATCAAAAAGTAGTGTTGGCACTCGATATACCCTGTTTTGTGTGGGCGGTGTATCACTCCAGCCTTGAGGATGATGCGCACCAATCAATCTCTTTGACATTTATACAAAATCTATTTTTAAGATCTAACCCAAATCACAAAAACGTCACATAAAATGCTTGATTAAGCAAATGTAAAATACTAATTGATAACAGGAAGCGTGACAGCAGAGACGCAATGTTCTTTGTGGGCAGTCTTTCACACTGTCCTTAAGGTGGAAGGATCTTACTCGATTTTACTTTAAAACGATGAAATCAACATTGTATTATCTCAATAAAGCGCCGGCAGTAAGGAGGCGGATATTCTCTGTTTTCTGACTCGCCTAAATCAATTGTAACAAAGATTCTCCTCCTTCTTTATTATTTTGGTCTGTCATGTTTTTAGTGTTAATATTATTAAACCTGTGCTACACACATTTTCTCTCACTTTACAGATACTCAACAGTAAAGCACTACTATGGCAAGCCGTGTTATCACTTCTACCTTTATTTTACATATGTTAAATTCTTTTCCACAAATGTTGAATTCTTTTCCACATATGTGAAATTCTTTTCCACATATGTAAAATTAACTATTTATTTTACATGTGTTGAAAATAATTTCACTTATGTTAAAAGAATTTGAAATAAGCCTTTATTCTACATATCGTCATACTGCTAACGTAATTGCCTAACTCACTTTTCCCGAAATTGATATTCTTGCCTAAATCAATTGCTGAAC